>CM060437.1:47294443-47319443 GCA_030545235.1 Helianthus tuberosus | reverse complement strand
TACAGAAGTTGCCCCTCAACTCTCCAACTTAAAAACTGTGGTTATCTATGAATGTGACCTTCTGACACATATATTCACTTTCAACACTCTTAAAACTCTCAGTCATCTCAAACAGTTGAAAGTAAAAAGATGCCATAGAATACAAGTGATTGTAAAAGAAGAAAACAAAACGTCATCATCAGAAGAAGTTGTGGTGTTTCCTAATCTGGAGACGCTTGAACTTGACCATCTACCAAACCTCAAGGGTTTCTTCTTGGGAATGAATGACTTCCGATGTCCCTCATTGGTGAACGTTATGATCAATGATTGTGATGAATGGGTGGAGTTTACATCTGGTCAGTTGGAAACTCCAAAGCTCAAGTACTTACACACAAGCTTTGGCAAACATAATCTTGAACATGGTTTTAACTTCCAGGTACACAAACCATTTTTGTTTAAATTGCTTATAAGTTACGATGTCTTAATTGATTTCCATCAACTGCATTAACTTAGAATGAAAAGTAGAAGAAATTCCATGCTATAAATTTGCTGAAATAGTGAAGGAAGCAAGCATTTATTTCTTGTTTCAGACTCTTTGCAAGGATGTAATTAGCCTATAACAAACGCCTTGTGTTTTTTTATTGTTGTAGACCACATTCCCAACATCTTCAAAAGGGATGCCTTCCTCTTTTCATAATCTGATAGAAATTAATATAGAAGAGCTGAGAGGTGTTGGAAGGACTATTGTTCCATCTAATGCGCTGCTACAACTGGTAAAGCTTCAACAGATTACTATAGTAGGACCATGTTTTGGGCTAGAAGAGGTATTTGAAGTAGTAGCAGTGGAAGGGAGTGGTTCCAGTGAATCAAAAACTCTTGTCCCAATTCCAAACCTAACACAAGTGAAGTTAGAGAGTGTATTTGATCTAAAGTATTTATGGAAGAGCAACCAATGGATGGTACTGGAGTTTCCAAACCTAACAACTCTCTCTATTGAATTTTGCCATAAACTGGAACATGTTTTTACATGTTCCATGGTTGGTAGTCTAGTGCAACTCCAAGAACTACATATAAGTCACTGCGGGGATATGGAGGTAATTGTGAAGGAAGAAGAAGAAGAAGAAGAAGAATGTGATGCCAAATTGAATGAGATTATCTTACCTCGTCTAAATTCCTTAAAGCTAGAATCTCTTTTGATTCTCAAGGGATTTTGCTTAGGGAAGAAGGCTTTCTCATTGCCAGCTTTGGATACTTTACAAATCAAAGACTGCTCAGATATTACAGTTTTCACCAAGGGACACTTGTCTACCCCTCAGTTGAAAGTAATAGAAACAGATTTTGGGATATGTGATGTAAGGACAGATGTCAACTCCTTTATAGAGACAAAACTAGAAGAGGTATGTACAAATTACATATTCTTCCGTTTTTTTAATTATATTAAAAGGGTTCATATATTATAAGATAATTATATTAATTTTTCTTTGTGTAAACGTAAAAACACCAATTTTTATAAATGACCATTTTCAGCCACATCACAGAAAAATATTGAAATCGAAATGGAAAGAAACTGTGATAGGAAAACAAAATGTAGTTTGTTATATGTTAAGCATTACAACACTATCTAAATTTTCACCGTCTTCTTTCTATCAATTTTCTGCAGGGGCATAAATTCTAGAACGTGAAGATCATATCATATGTTTAATGTACAAGGTTTTGTAAGGTAAATTCTACTTGTATAAAGTAATTTAAATGTCTAAATGTATATAATTGTCTTTGTTAGCTTTCAAAATAATATTGAACAATGAACATTTAATTTAAAAGAGCATTAGTTTTTAACCCTTTAATTTTAAATAATTAAACACCAATATCTAGGATGGATTGTCAATAAACATATAAGCTTTGCCTTAGCAGGTTTGATTTAGGGTTTTACAAGCTTGGTTCAATTTGCAGATTGTTTGATTCAGTTTGGTTCGAGTTCCAGGTTAGGCAGAGTGTTTAATATTCAGTTTTGCCGACTTTGAATTTTGTTCCGTTTGGTTTTGACCGTCAAAAATATTCAAACTGAGGAAACAGAAGCCCCAACTGAAGGGGAAAGTGGAAACCGGCTGGATAGAAGTCGAATAAGCTTGTATTTTTTTTCTTTAGTTTTTATTACTAAATGCTTCAAAAACCGAAAAAAACACATGCTCAAAGCGTTATTAAATTGTAACCTATTGTAAGATTATTAGATTGAAGAGTAAAAGTGATGATCACAGTTGACTTTTCTATTGATACCAAACAAGGTTGGAGTTCCATGGGGGCACGGAGCTTTGATTTTTCGATTCGTAGTGTAATTTATCTTGAGAGTCTGGCCCCTCCTGATTTTATGTTCAAGCTTTGCCACTGATACCAAAGATCTATATTATTTACATATAAGCAAGGATAGCCCCTCTACCATTAACAAATTAACAAAACAAGTATATGAACATTTGTTTAATTCTTAAACCAATACACAATTAGGAGTGTTTTTCACGGAAATTCGAAAACTGTCCCGAATAAAACCAACCCGAACCCGATTATGGTGTTACTAGATTAATCCGAACCCGAAACCCAAAAGTAGTATTCGGGTCGGTAATTGAGTTAAAAAAATGTTAATCAGGTTGACCCGATTAACCCGAATTACATAAAAAAATATCAACTATATTTTATACATACATAATAACTATAAAAGTCTATATTTCTTCTCATATGTTTTGAACATGATGTTTTGTTTCCTTGGTGGTTTGAGCGACTAAAAAAGATTCAGTTTGGTTGATAGGATTTGACGTTTTCGTTTTAGTGTATGTGATTGGTTGATACGGTTTGGTTTTGTGCTTATTGTAGTGACGTTTATTTAGTTAATATATATCTTTAATAATGCATGGGTTTGAATAAAATATCATATTAGGGGTTTTTTATTTGACATTTTGTGTTTTTCACTTAATAATAATGTTAAGTTGGATTTGTGTTTTTCACTTGATAATAATAATGTTAAGTTGGATTGTAAATTACGCATTGCAATTTGTATTTAAAAATCCGTATACCAATTAATCCTACCCGAAACCGATTAACCTGAATCTTATTTGGGTCGGATTACGGATAGGATTCCTGTTGATGCATATTTGTGGACGCGACTCGGCATGACGTGATTCGGATTAGCAACGATATTCCTCCGCCGTGTGCAACATCCATTATGGCCCAAGACATCAAAGAACACATCATTGGGCTTATCAATATCGGCGAAACAAATGTTTGGGCCTTCACTGTTTGGGCCTAAACCCAAGTCGACGAAACAAGCAGGGAGTCGACGAAACAGCCATGTTTCGTCGACCATGACTCCCTTTCGTCGATCAAATTCCCTTTCGTCGAGTCTTAGTTTGTTTCGTCATGTGTTATGTGTCTGTGAGTATAAATAGACTTGGTATGTTTCTGTTTTTGGTAGAGGACACAAGTTAGAGAACACACACACATGAGAGTTTGAGAGAGTTTGCAAAACACATTTGTAAACATTGATTTGTAACAGACCCTTTCATACGTATTAATACAGAGGTGTTAATCGGTAAATCTTGTGTGTTGATTATTTGCGTGTTCTATCTCGGTTTGCTATCTCGGTTGGATTCCGCACAACCGGGGTTAGTTTGTATACAAGGATTAGGCGACTAGATCCTCCCCTAGCCGGACCTACAAGTGGTATCAGAGCCTTGGCTCTTCTCCTTGTTAAAACCGAGGTGTTCTTGGTCGTTTTTCGGGTTTTTAAAGTTCATAATTTTCTGGAAAACATCTTAAAATCGGATTAAATCTTGTTGTTTTGCTAGAAGTTCTTATAAAAACCACTTTATCTTTCATATTCACATATTAAAAGTTGGTTTTTAGTGAAGTTTCGAGCAAAATCGGGTTTCGAAAATTTATCGGTCACCGGAAAACTCATAGTTTTACCGGAAAGTTTATAGTGTTCTTGTGACATTCAAAGTGTTCTTCAAGTTCTACACTTTTTAATCTTTGAAAACCATTTGTAAAACTTGTTTGTGCATTGAAAAGAGTAAACAGATTAAAATATTTGTAACCTTACTTGTTTGGTGAAAAGCATCATGTCTTGAGCCGAAAGTAGGGACTGTTGTCAGTAGAAGATAAGGTTGAAAAGTCTACCAACCTCTGACACCTTTTACGTCGAAACACACACTCGGCGAAACACAAGATTCCTTTCGCCAAAAATATATTCGACGAAACACAGACCCTGTTTCATAAATATTCTGTTTTGTCATTTTGTTTTGCGTTTTGTTTCGTCGAGTAGTAGTGGGCTGCCCTAGTCAATTTGGGCTCTTTGTTTCGTCAAAAGCCCAAAAGGTCCTCTTGTTTCGCCGAGTTAAAAGCCCAAAAAGGAACTTTTCTCTTTCGTCGCTTGGGCCAGTTGTCAAAAGCCTGTGTTTCGTAATAAGTCTATTTCGTCAAGCATTTAAGTGGGCTTGTGTCATCATATTGGAAGCCCAAAAAGAAATCTTTTTCGCCGAACAGGATTATTGGACCTTTCTGTTTCGTCAAATGTCTTGGGCCGCTGGTTATCTTGGGCTTTTGTTTCGTTAACCAAGTGTTTAAAACTCATTTCGTCACTTGAAAGCCAAATTGAGTTTCGTTAACAAAACAGTTTCTGTTTCGTGGAAACTGTTTCGTCGACAAACTTGTCTATTTTTAAACAGAAGGTTTGTCAAAGTGATTTAACTGTTTGTTTGAGGTGTGTGTTTCAGGTATTCATTTTTCTATATCAAATATGAATCCAAGTTGGTGGACTCCTCCGGCTCCGGATAGCGGAAAGTATAGAAATACGAGCTTGTCACCTTCGTGGGCCGAATCTCCCGCACCGGTATCTTCACAAGCTAATCCAATTTCAACCGGTCAATGGGCATTCGTATCAAATCAAACTCCGAGTGTTCAAAGTATTCTATTAAGCGAGAGCGAAACCGGAAGTTTGAATCGACCTCCAAAGTTGATGCACTTAAACGAATATCCGGGATGGTTTGACAGATTCCATACATACGTCCTTGGACAAAACACGGAATTATGGTTACGTTTCACCACAGATTTCGATCAAACTATCGAGGTTGCCGCTTCATCTGCTGCAACATTTGCCGATCATTCGGAAGATCAGAAGAAGGTCTATGATTTAGAGAAGAAAGCTTATGCCATTCTTACTCAGGCATTAAGCAAGGATATTTACCATCAATTTGTCGGCTTCAAAACGACAAAGAAATTATGGGATGCTTTGAAAACGAGATGTGTAGGAAACGAAGCGACTCGCCAATTGAAACACGATCTACTCAAGAAAGAGTTTGATGGGTTTACATGCATGGATAAAGAATCTTTGGGAGATTTGACGAGTCGATTTTCTCACTTGTTGACTGAAATGGGAACTTTTGGAGTTAGAACGACTCCAGTCGAAGTTGTCACCAAGTTTGCTGATGCTTTGCCACCACAATGGAGCAATTTCTTGGAGATCCTGAAGTTCAATGGCATTTTTGCTACAACAAGCTTCAATGATTTTGTTCAACTTCTGGAGAATAAGAATCAGGAAGAAATCCTTAAGGCGAAAAGGGTTCCAGTGCCACAGAATCCTGAAATGTATTATGGAACTCCTAGTACTCCTGCAAGACCAATCTCACATGCTCCAATTAATCCTGAAATGTATTATGGAACATCTAGCACCCCTGCAAAACCAATCACACATGCTCCAATTCAAACAGTGTTTGTGTCTAGCACAGATATGTATGGAAATCATATTCAAGTTCCGGTCAAGCCTCCTCCAACAACAGACATGTATGGGAATCCACTTCCTGTTCAACAACAAGCGTGTTATGGAAGCACATCATCTGCTGGTCAGCAATCAAAGCCAAATACAGTGCGGCTCGACACCTCAAGCTTTTCTAAGGTCAGTGTGGAAGTAGCAAAGGAACACATGGAGCTGCTAAACACTTTGGTGAGTGCATACTGTGGATTAGTGGAAGGTCAGATTGGCAACATTAATCTGACACAAGAAGACTATCAGCAGATTGATAAGGAAGAGATGGATTTGATGGATATCAAATGGGCCTTTGCGAGTGCTGTGAGGAGAGCAAAGGATTTCATGGAAAGAACTGGCAGAACCAGCTTGGAAAGCAAGAAAGATACCAAGTATGGGTTCGATAAACAGGCAGTGAAGTGCTTTAATTGTGGTGAACGGGGTCACTTCAAAAGGGAATGTACAAGGCCAGCACAGCATGGGAACCAGAATCCTTTCAGAAACCAAGGCAACCAGCAGAATCAGAACAGGAACAATGAGCGTACGTTGATACCTGTCAACAACCAAAGCCAAGCGGGACCATCAAATGCTAACCAGGCACTTGTGGTTCAAGTAGATGAAGGTTGTGATTGGTCAATCCAGTTGAGTAGTGATGCTCCGGATGGAACAGCTTGTTTTGCTGAGGTTGTTAAGGATCTTAAACACGCCAGTGGTGGAGAATCTTCCACCAATGGTGATGAATCTTCTGAGGATGAAGACTCTTCTGGTTATAGTAGAAGTTCAGATGAACAATCCTCGAGTTCAGGCGATGATCATGTGGATGAGACATCAAGTGCGTCAGTTGATATAGATATTGATGAGCTTTTGGAGGAAGCTGCAGTAGGAACTGATAGAAGATCTATTTTGGTGGATCAAGCTGCTTATTCTTCGTCTTCTCTCCATTCAGCCTTTATGGCTAATGTCGACAGTTCATCAAGTCAGGTATTTGACGATGAACCCACTGTTGTTATTTGTGATAATTGTGATAGATTGAGTGTTAAATGTGCTGATTTGGATGCAAACATGTCTGAGTTGCAAGGCAAACATGATGCTTTACAAGCTAGTTTGTTTGACTTGCAAGACAAACATGTTTCATTGAATGCCAAGTGGTGTGAGTTGCAAATCAAACACGAGGCTTTGCAAGAAAAGTATGATGTGACATTCATCCACAACCAGAAGTTAACCATGGATCTTTCGAAGTGCACTGAAGCCAACATGTTTTATGAAAATCATGAAAAGGATTTTAAATCGGTAATTGAGAAATTAAAGAAAGATAAAATCGAGTTAACTAAAATGGTTTCCAGAAAACAAACTGACATTAATTTGTATATAACTCGACTTGAGATAATGCAAAAAGAGATGGCTTGTGTGAAAACTGAAAGTGAGGCGATCCAACTTAAGCTAGACAGTTATTTGAGCTCTAGCTATGTGTTGGATCACATCATTGACGTTCAGAAAGAGAAACGGGATGTCACATGCATAGGTTACAAGAAATGTCCACCACCTGTGAGAAACAATTATGATGCCATGCCTGATGAGGAGTATAGAACTCACTTTGAACCATCTGTTCCTTTGGACGTTGAGGAATTTGCAGCAGGACTCGGATACAAGAAGGAAGTATCATCAGATTCGGATGTGTCAGCAGATACATTTGTAACTGCTGAACAGAATCAGGATCCTCCAGTTGTGATTGAGGATGCTGATTCTTCTGATGATGAATATGATGATACTGATTCAGCAAAGTCTGATGCGGTGATCAAAGAAGAGGACATACCTCTTGAGAATCATATTCTATGTGATCCTCCCGCAAAGCCCGCTAAGACTGCTGCAACCGAGTCCTCGTCTGCAAAAGAGTCTGAGAGTGTGGATTTGCTGTACACTCTTGTTGGTGATGATAAAATCTATTCTGACAAAGATTTTCCTATTAAGAATGTTAATCAATCCTTAATCAGTAAAGTCTTTGAAAATTCGACAAGTAAGTTTTTGGGAAAGACAGGATCACATGTTACAGTAACACAGTGTCCACCTATCCCAAAGGCCGAAGTTCGAAAACAATATGGCAATAAAAAATTACCAACAGTGAAAACGCAGCAAAATCATACCAAACCAAGAGGTAAAACACCGACTCAAAGTCAAAGGAAGCCGAATCAGAAGAAGAACAAGAATGTGAACTTTGTGAAATCAAGGGGAACGGACAAAATTGAAATGTTTGAAAACAAATCTAACTTGGATTTTGTTAAACAAGCAATAGTATTGAAAAGAAATGAACCAAGTAGTTCAAAACCAAGTACCTCGGGGTCACAAAGTTCATCATCATCGGCAAGACGATCACATGATACTTCGGGGTTTGTTGAACGGAGATCATGTTTTGAATGTGGTGAAATTGGACATGTAATTCGAAACTGTCCGTATCTTCATAAGTTGAAAGCAAAGGTTGATGATCCCCGTGAACGCAATCACCAAAAGCGATCTGTTTCTGTAAAACAAGATCCCCGACTTGTAAGAGAAAGGGAAAAGAAACAGAAACGCCAACAAGCCAAGGTGATTGAAAAGGCACTTAAAACTGATGTGGTTCAAAAACAATCTGTTTCAGTTAAGCCAGAAAACTCATAATTTTCAAAAACTTCAAACAATCACGAAGTTAAATTGTCAAACAATCAAACTGGTAAAACTCAACAGACATGGAAACCTAAATTGACCACAAGTTCAGAGGGACCATCACAATTTATGAATCATCAAAGAATAGAAGTTATTGTTGTTGATGAAAATGGAAGACCCAAGACCACAATGGCTTGGGTCCCCATCTCCAACTAATCATGTGAGTTCATGTGCAGGGTGTTCCAGGAGGAACTATCAGTAGTCATTGGATTGTTGATAGTGGGGCATCCAGGCACATGACAGGCGACATGAAACTTCTCTACGACGTCAAATCTATTAGAGGAGGTTATGTTGCTTTTGCTGGAGATAAAGGCGGTTATATTACTGGTGAAGGAATGATATCCAACGGGGTTGTAAGCTTTGATAAGATCAACTTTGTTCAACAACTTGATCACAATCTTCTCAGCGTTTCACAAATCTGTGATAAGCAGTTCTCAGTACACTTTGATGCAAATGGATGTTATGTGCTGAAACCCGGCTTCAAAATTCCAAAAGAATGGATTCTCTTATCAGCTCCAAGGATAAATGATTTGTATGTCCTTGATATGAGCCAAGCTATTACTACGTCTGCACAAGCAACATGTTTCGTTTCCAAAGCCACGGAAAAAGACTCAATCTCTTGGCACAGACGAATAGGTCACATTCACTTACGCAAAATGAATCATTTGGTGTCAAATGTGTTGGTGCACTCGTGTCTGTACTTTGTCTGTATTTTATCTTGTTACGAAACGATGTCTTTGTTAGTCTTGTAAGTTTGATCAAGTCAACCATCCTCCGGTTTGACTTGGCCAAACAGTCAACATTGGTTGAAAGATGTGTTTGAGTCGAAGGATGTACCATCGAAGGATTGCCTATATCCTTCGATGATGAGCTCGAAACATAAGCATTCGAAAGATGGACCTCGAAGGATATCAACCTTCGAGGTATATGCAGATCTTTTGATGTGTCTCTGATCGACAGATGATCTTTCGATCAGTCTGTCTGATCCTTCGACCAGACCTGCTGTGTTGGGTATAAATACCCGTGTGTTGTGTTCACTTTAATAGGTTGGACAGATAAGGAAAACAGAACACTCACACACACTAGAGAGAGTTTGCAGAACTGATTTGTAAACCTTGTGCTTGTAACGGACCTTTCATACGCATTAATACAAGTGGTGTTAATCGTTGAGTCTTGTGTGTTGATTTTTTACGTGTTCTATCTCGGTTTGCTATCTCGGTTGGATTCCGCACAACCGAGTTGGTTTGTACACAAGGATTAGGCGACTAGATCCTCCCCTAGCCGGACCTACAAGTGGTATCAGAGCCTTGGCTCTTCTCCTTGTTAAAACCGAGTGTTTTCGGGTGTTTTCCGGGTGTTTGAAGTTTATATTTTCTGAAAAACCGGGCTGTTTTTGCTTGGTGTTTTGTTGAAAACCTTGTTGTTCATCATGTTCTCATGTTAGTTTTTGGTTTTCATTAAACATTTTAGCAAAATCTTGTGTTTGGAAGTTTAAATTTCACCAAAAATTTATAAGTGTTCTTGAAGTCTTCATAGTGTTCTTCATAAAACTACACTTTTGATCTTAAAAATTTTGAATTACAAAGTGTTTGTTTGCATTGAAAGGAGTAAACTGATTAAAATATTGGACATTACCTGTTTGGTGAAACCTGCATGTTCAGAAGATATGGTCTGAACATACTTTCTGCCGAAAGCTTTCACCAACCCGTCAACTTTTCACCAACCTGTCACATTTGTCAACCGTGTCAGTAAGATCGAAGGATATCCTTCGAAGTCGAAAAATCATCTTTCGACCAAAGGAGGTTCGACAGATAGTCATCCTTCGAGCATCCTTCGAAGTGTGAGACTTATCTTTCGTTCCAAGGAATATTTTCGAAGCATACATCTTTCGGTCTACTGCTCATTTTCGAAAGACAAGGATCCTTCGACTGGGGAGTCTTTCGAAGTCATTGTTCGAAACTCAACAGTGATCTTTCGAACCCTGTTGATCTTTCGAACAGGTGTTGATCTTTCGTTCCTTAGTCTGTTTGTGTTTAACAGTTTGTGTTGTTCAAGTCTTTCGAACAGGTATCCTTCGGCTGATCAACAATGAATTCGATGTGGGGTGTTCCGATAAATACAGAAATGTATTTTGGTACTCCGACTCCGGCTCCGGATTCGGGTTCGCAAGCTAATGCTACATCTACCGGTCAATGGGCATTCGTATCAAATCAAGCTCCAAGTGTTCAAAGCATTTTGCTGAGCGAAAGTGAAACGGGAAGTTTGACTAGGCCTCCAAAGTTGATGCACTTATATGAATATCCGGGATGGTTTGATAGATTTCATACATACGTGCTTGGTCAAAATACAGAATTGTGGTTGCGTTTCATCACAGATTTCGATCAAACAATAGAGGTTGCCGCTTCATCTGCTGCTACGTTTGCCGATCTTACGGAAGATCAGAAGAAGGTCTATGACTTAGAAAAGAAAGCATATGCCATTCTTACTCAGGCGTTAAGCAAAGACATTTATCATCAATTTGTCAGTTTCAAGACAACGAAGAAGTTGTGGGACGCATTGAAGATAAGAGGCATAGGAAATGAAGCAACACGTCAATTGAGAAAAGATCTACTAAAGAAAGAGTTTGATGGTTTTATTTGTATGCAGAATGAATCTCTAGGAGATTTGACAAGTCGATTTACTCATTTGCTGACTGAATTGGCAAATACTGGGGTTGTAACGACTTCAGCAGAGATAGTGAAGAAGTTTGCAGATGCACTGCCACCTCAATGGAATAACTTCTTAGAAATCATGAGGTACAATGGCACTTTGGATACAACAAGCTTCAGTGATTTTGCTCAACTCCTGGAAAACAAGAATCAGGAAGAAACTCTCAAAGCAAAAAGAGTTCCAGTAACACAAAATCCTGAGATTTATTATGGAACTTCTAGCACTTCTACAAAACCATCTTCACACGCTCCAATTCAAACAGCATTTGTGTCTAGCACGAGCTTGTATGGCACTCCTCCTCCAACAACAGACATGTTTGGAAATCCGCTTAATCCAGCTCCTCAACCAGCACCACAACAGCAACAGCAAATCAGAGCAACTGATATGTTCGGGAATCCACTTCCTCCTCAACAGCAAGCGTGTTATGGAAGCACATCATCTGCTGGTCAACAATCAAAGCCAAATACAGTACGGCTCGACACCTCAAGCTTTTCTAAAGTCAGTGTGGAAGTAGCAAAGGAACACATGGAGCTGCTAAACACTGTGGTGAGCGCATACTGTGGATTAGTGGAAGGTCAGATCGGTAACATTAATCTGACACAAGAAGACTATCAGCAGATCGATAAAGAGGAGATGGAGATGATGGACATCAAGTGGGCCTTTGCAAGTGCTGTTAGGCGAGCAAAGGATTTCATGGAAAGAACAGGCAGAACCAGCTTGGAGAGCAAGAAAGACACCAAGTATGGGTTTGATAAGCAGGCTGTCAAGTGTTTCAATTGTGGTGAACGTGGTCATTTTAAAAGGGAATGTACAAGGCCATCTCAGCATGGAAACCAGAATCCCTTCAGAAATCAAGGCAACCAGCAGAACCAGAACAGGAACAATGTTCGCACACTGGTGCCTGTCAACAACCAGAGTCAAGCAGGACCATCTAATGCCAACCAGGCACTTGTGGTTCAAGTAGATGAAGGCTGTGATTGGTCAATCCAGTTAGGAAATGATGCTCCGGATGGAACAGCGTGTTTTGCTGAGATCGTTAAGGATTTAAATCACGCCAGTGGTGGAGAATCTTCCACCAATGGTGATGAATCTTCTGAGGATGAAGACAGTTCTGGTTACAGTGGTAGTTCAGATGAAGAATCCTCGAGTTCAGGCAATGATCAGGTGGATGAGACATCAAGTGCGTCAGTCGATGCAGACATTGATGAGCTTTTGGGAGAAGCTGCAGCAGGAAATCATCGGAGATCTATTTTGGTGGATCAAGCTGCTTATTCTTTGTCTTCTCTCCATTCAGCCTTTATGGCTAATGTCGACAGTTCATCAAGTCAGGTATGTGTCGATGAACCCACTGCTGCTATTTGTAATAATTGTGATAGATTGCATGTTAGATGTGCTGATTTGGATGCAAACATGTCTGAGTTGCAAGGCAAACATGATGCTTTACAAGCTAGTTTGTTTGACTTGCAAGACAAACATGTTTCTGTGAATGATAGGTGGTGTGAATTGCAAAGCAAACACGAGGCTTTGAAAGAGAAATATGATGTGACATTCATTCACAATCAGAAATTGACCGTTGATCTTTCAAAGTGCACTGAAGCCAATATGTTTTATGAAAACCATGAAAAGGAATTTAAGTCAATGATTGAAACGTTAAAGAAAGATAAAACTGAGTTGACTAAAATGGTTTCCAGAAAACAAACTGACATAAACTTGTATATCACTCGCCTTGAGGTAATGCAAAAGGAAATGGCTTGTGTTAAAACTGAAAGTGAGGCGATCCGACTCAAGTTAGACAGTTATTTGAGCTCTAGCTATGTGTTGGATCACATCATTGATGTTCAGAAAGAGAAACGGGATGTCACATGCATAGGTTACAAGAAATGTCCACCACCCGTGAGAAACAATTTTGATGCTTTGCCTGATGAGGAGTATAGGACTCATTTTGAACCATCTGTTCCTTTGGATGTTGAGGAATTCGCAGCAGGGCTCGGATACAAGAAAGAAGTATCGTCAGATTCAGATGTGTCAGCAGATACATTTGTAACTGCTGAACAGAATCAGGATCCTCCAGTTGTGGTTGAGGATGCTGATTCTTCTGATGATGAGTCTGATGATACTGATTCGGAAAAGTCTGATGCAGTAATCAAAGAAGAGGACATACCTCTTGAGAATCATATCCTATGTGATCCTCCCATAAAACCTGCTAAGACTGTTCCAACCGAGTCCACATCAGCAAAAGAATCGGAGAGTGTGGATTTGCTGTACACTCTTGTTGATGATGATAAAATTTATTCTGACAAAGATTTTCCTATTAAGAATGTTAATCAATCTTTAATCAGTAAAGTCTTTGAAAATTCAACAAGTAAGTTTTTGGGAAAGACAGGACCACATGTTACAGTCACACAGTGTCCTCCTATCCCAAAGGCTGAAGTTAGAAAACAATTTGGGAATAAGAAATTACCAACAGGGCAAAAACAGCAAAATCATACAAAACCCAAAGGTAAAGCACCGACTCAGAGTCAAAGGAAGCCGAATCAAAAGAAGAAGAAGAATGTGAACTTTGTGAAATCGAAGGGAACAGACAAAATTGAAAAGTTTGCAAATCAATCTAACTTAGATTTTGTCAAGAAAGCAACATTGATGAAAAGGAATGAACCAAGCAGTTCAAAACCTAGTACCTCGACATCACAAAGTTCATCATCGGCAAGACGATCACATGATACTTCGGGGTTTGTTGAACGAAGATCATGTTTTGAATGTGGCACAATTGGGCATGTCATTCGCAATTGCCCGTATCTTCATAAGTTGAAAGCCAAAGTTGATGATCCCCGTGGCCCAACTGACCGCAGGCAATCTGTTTCTGTAAAACAAGATCCCCGACTCATAAGAGAAAGGGAAAAGAAACAGAAACGCCAACAGGTCAAGAAAATTGAAAAGGCAATTAAAACCGATGTGGTTCACAAACCATCTGTTTCAGTTAAACCAGATAATTCAAAGTTTTCAAAAACTTCAAACAATCAAACTGGTAAAACTCAACAGACCTGGAAACCAAAAACGGTTACTGAATCAGGGGGACCATCACAATTTCCGAATCATCAAAAGGTGGAAGTTATTGTTGTTGATGAAAATGGAAGACCCAAGACCACAATGGCTTGGGTCCCCATCTCCAACTAATTATGTGAGTTCATGTGCAGGGTGTTCCAGGAGGAACTGTCAGTAGTCATTGGATTGTTGATAGTGGGGCATCCAGGCACATGACAGGCGACATGAAGCTTCTCTACGACGTCAAATCTATTAGAGGAGGTTATGTTGCTTTTGCTGGAGATAAAGGCGGATATATTACGGGTGAAGGAATGATTTCCAACGGGGTTGTTAGTTTTGACAAGATCAACTTTGTACAACAACTTGACCACAATCTTCTTAGTGTTTCTCAAATTTGTGATAAGCAGTTCTCAGTACACTTTGATGCAAATGGATGTTATGTGCTGAAACCCGGTTTCAAAATTCCAAAAGAATGGATTCTCTTGTCGGCTCCAAGGATAAATGATTTGTATGTCCTTGATATGAGCCAAGCTATCACAACGTCTGCACAAGCAACTTGTTTCGTTTCTAAAGCCACAGAAAAAGACACAATCTCTTGGCACAGACGAATGGGTCACATTCACCTACGCAAAATGAATCATTTGGTGTCGAATGAATTAGTGAATGGTGTTCCCCTTAAAAACTTCCATCTTCAAGACGTCTGTGTCTCGTGCCAGAAAGGAAAACAAACGAAGAAGCGACACCCTACAAAGAAAGTCAACACGGTGGCTGTTCCTCTTGAACGTTTGCACATGGATTTGTTCGGTCCTGTCAAGCACAAAAGCATTAGGAATGATCACTATTGCCTCGTGATAACTGATGATTATTCAAGATTTTCTTGGGTGGCGTTCATGGCACATAAGAGTGAAACCTTCGGTATTATCAAAAACTTGATCATTCAGATTGAGAATCTTTACAACTTGAAGGTTAGGCGGATACGTAGCGACAATGGTACTGAATTCAAAAATCATGCCATGGCGGAGTTTTGCACTTCAAAAGGTATTCTTCACGAATTTAGTGCAGCTTATACTCCTCAACAGAATGGCGTCGCTGAACGTAAGAACCGCACATTGATCGAGACTGCTAGGACTATGTTGGTAGAGTCACAATTGCCGATTCCATTCTGGACTGAAGCTGTGTCCTCTGCATGTTATACGTTGAACCGAGTCCTTACAGTCAAAAGGCACAACAAGACCTGCTTTGAGCTTATTAACAAACGGAAACCAGATTTGTCATATCTTGAACCGTTTGGAGCTCCATGCACAATAATCGATCCTAATGGAAAGTTTGGGGCAAGAGCTATTGATGGATACTTTCTTGGGTATTCCACCCCGAACTTAAGAGTCTGGAATCTAGAGACTAAAAGGGTCGAGGAATGGTCTGAAGTCAGAGTACAAAGGCACACTTTACCAGTCAAATGTCCTGGTCAGCCTTGGATGTTCGAGTACGATGACTTTTTCAATTCGATCAATGTTGAAGCCGTTGAAGAAAATGCTGCGGCAAGGATGTTTTTCGAGAGTGACAACGCAACAGATTCACCGTTGGTTCGTCCAATTATTGTCAATCAAGAACCATCTTCAGTGAACAATAATGCTCTCGACAATGAGGATTTTCACGATGCTACCGAATTGAACGAATCTTCAGAGGATGATGAATTCCTCGATGCAGATCAAGAAGCCCCAACAACAGCAGTTCATGGTACTTCAGAGGGTACTCCTCCAGTGGACGCCCCTAGAACAGCTGAAGCTACTGCATCATCCTCTTCGTCAATTCCGGGCATTGAATTGATTGTTGATCTCAATCTCAACAATCTGGGTACAAATATTCCAGTTCAAGATAATCCAGAGACAAGGATTCACAATACCCATCCTCAACAAAACATCATCGGAAATGTACAGAGTGGCGTTCAAACAAGAAACATGTTGCGGAACAACAACAATGCAGGCCTGTATGCAGCCATTTGAGAATCTGGTCAACAAAACGATTGGTCTTTCGCGTGTTATGTCTCACAGGAAGAGCCAAGAACTTGGAAAGAAGCTTTGAAAGATAACTCATGGGTTGAAGCGATGCAGGAAGAACTGCAACAATTCCAGAAGCTTGGTGTCTGGAAACTCGTAGAGAAACCTGCTGGTTACAAGAAGATTGGTACCCGTTGGGTGTTCAAATGCAAAAAGGATGACCGTGGAATAGTTATCCGAAACAAAGCAAGATTAGTCGTTCAAGGTTTTCGTCAGATTGAAGGGATCGACTACAACGAAGTTTATGCACCTGTTGCACGTCTTGAAGCAATTCGGATCTTTCTAGCTTATGCCTCATTCAAAGGCTTCAAGGTATACCAGATGGACGTCAAAAGTGCATTCTTACATGGTGTGGTGGAAGAAGAGGTGTACGTCGAACAGCCTCCAGGTTTTGAAGATCCTATCCATCCCGATCGGGTTTGGTTGCTCAACAAAGCTCTCTATGGTCTACATCAAGCACCACGAGCTTGGTATGCAACCTTATCTAATTATCTGCTGGAGAATGGATTTCGCAGAGGTCTTATCGATTGCACTCTTTTCGTCAAAGAACAAGATGGAGATCTTCTATTGGTACAGGTATACGTTGATGATATTATTTTTGGTTCTTCTAATGATGTTTTGTGTAGGAATTTCGAGCGCATTATGCAGGATAAATTCGAGATGAGTGCTATGGGGGAAATGACTTTCTTTTTGGGCCTACAAGTGCAAAAAACTGAGTCTGGGATATTCATCCATCAGACTAAATATGTTGGTGACATCTTGAGCCGGTTCCAGATGTCCGATGCAACGCCCATCGGTACCCCATTGCCGCAAAATCACGGAATTAATCCAGACTTGAAGGGTGAAGCTGTTAGCCCCTCATACTATCGCGCGATGATCGGATCTCTTATGTACCTCACAGCATCAAGACCCGATATAATGTACCCAACGTGCCTGCTTGCCAGATATCAAGTGAACCCGAAGGCCTCACATCTTGCAGCTGTAAAAAGGATTTTTCGTTATTTGAAGGGTTGCCCTGACACCGGTCTATGGTACCCTAGGGATAATAACTTTGACTTGATCGCTTTCAGTGATTCTGATTTTGGTGGATGCAAAATCGACGGCAAATCCACAACGGCTGGATGTCAGTTTTTGGGAAATCGCCTAGTCACATGGCAGTGCAAGAAGCAGACGTGTGTCGCTACATCAACATGCGAAGCTGAATACATTGCTGCCTCAAGTTGTTGCTCCCAAGTCCTGTGGATCCAACAACAATTGCGCGACTACGGTTTTGAATTCCTAACTACTCCTATTTACGTTGATAATTCTGCTGCTTTACAGATCACTAAAAATCTTGTGCAGCATTCAAAGACTAAGCACATCGAAATTAAGTATCACTTCATACGTGATTGCTTTGAGAAAAGGCTAATCGATGTTGCTTACGTCCACACTGATGATCAACGTGCCGACCTTTTTACCAAAGCATTTGACAAATCAAGATTTGACTTTTTATTATTGGTAAACGGCATTAAGGTCAAGCCAGAGTAAAACCAACATCGGAAAATCATTTTTGTAAATATCTTTGTGTCTTTTAAATTTATCTTAGTTTGTTGATTTTAGGGGGAGTAAATCCAAATTTGAAAATCCAAAAACATCGAAAAATTTCAAAAACACAAAAACAATAGAAAAACAAAAATGAGTTTCCTGGCGAGCAAAAGAGAAAATGATAGTACATCAGTGGTCTATCCAAACCTCTTTAAACCTAAAATGAAAAGCGATAAGCAGCTCTATATAAGATGTATCGGTAGGCTCACAATCATTTTAAAGTGTGCAGGGTGATATAAATCTTAAATCGACTGAAGACCAGGTGGGAACCATTCATTGGCATATGGTCTTAGTACCGAAATTTCGTTTGAGAGATTGCCGAGGTTCTGAGATATTCGGTCTTTATGCTGCTTATCATCTGGGTATCATGGTTGTTTCTTTTACCGAAAAATAACGGGGACGCAAGTCTAGATCTTCCATGATACCATACATACGTGTACATATTGCATTCGACCTCAATAAGTGATCAACAATCACATGTCCACAAAATAAGTGATAATATATCACATTTATCCGGGAGTCAAGTTCGTCTCTCTGCTGTACGAAAGTACTGACCTGTTCACGGACTTGCTCCTGTGCCCTCATGCATCTGAAAATCAAGTTCCTCATTAATAAGTGATTCTATCACATAGGGCTTGTTTTTCAAATCAAAATAAGTGAGTTTCTCACATCTTATACGGTCAAACAGATGATAATCGGTATACTCACCGGTAAGATGAACCCTCGTGCATACCTTGATACGGGAATGTGTCGTGATGTGGATGAACACCGGTCGGTAAGTATAAATCATACCTTAACGTATCCCCTTGCCATGATTACATCTGATAAGTTGAGCTTAAGTGGACAACAATACCGATAATCGTTATAGGATGCTTATTTAAATGTTAACTAAAAGAACAACAAGAGCGTTTTGGCATGACCGTACACTGATATGATTCTCTTACCCTCGAAACTCGCAAAAAGAATGTTTGTACATATTTACTTTTCTTAGTTTCTGCAACTCTGTATATATTTATTTACTGCTTTCAGTCTTTAAATTTGAAATATTCAAAATACCAAAAAGATTTTAGGTGTGTTTTAATATAAACTTTCTGAAAGACAAAAAGATTTTATTTCTGTCTTATTTTCGATTGTACGATGTTGGATCTCGAGTCTTCGTTACCTGAAACCTGAACGAAAACCGAATTGACTAAATCTTCATAAACGGTCGAAATTTGCAAAGTGTTGAAAGTTAAAATTTGAAATGGATAAAGTATTTTTAAACTTTCAAACTGTCGGACGGTGGTTGATTAAACATGGTCACATGTGTGTCAAGTGTTTATGTTTGCTATATTCCAAGCAGTTGTTCTCATTATGCGTTTAGATTTCTTGCATGTGCAGATTCTAAAGGCAAGGAGAACATGGTCGATGACAAGCTTCAGAATGAAGACACAACGTGAAGGCACTCAAATGATGAAGATGATCGAGTTGCCGATGGCCATCATCAACACCACAAGGATCTCAAGCTATAAAGATCAAGTCGTTCACGAGCATAACTCAAGGGGGAGCTTATGTTAAGGGGAAGTTTGTCTACACACTTCCTACATAAAACGGGGAGTTTGTTGATACACTCTCTGCTTACAAGACGTGAAGACTTTGAAGATCCTCCGACACAGAAGTCATGAAAGGCGAATTCCGCGAGTAGCGTCCAAGGGGGAGTTTGTTGATGCATATTTGTGGACGCGACTCGGCATGACGTGATTCGGATTAGCAACGATATTCCTCCGTCGTGTGCAACATCCATTATGGCCCAAGACATCAAAGAACACATCATTGGGCTTATCAATATCGGCGAAACAAATGTTTGGGCCTTCACTGTTTGGGCCTAAACCCAAGTCGACGAAACAAGCAGGGAGTCGACGAAACAGCCATGTTTCGTCGACCATGACTCCCTTTCGTCGATCAAATTCCCTTTCGTCGAGTCTTAGTTTGTTTCGTCATGTGTTATGTGTCTGTGAGTATAAATAGACTTGGTATGTTTCTGTTTTTGGTAGAGGACACAAGTTAGAGAACACACACACATGAGAGTTTGAGAGAGTTTGCAAAACACATTTGTAAACATTGATTTGTAACAGACCCTTTCATACGTATTAATACAGAGGTGTTAATCGGTGAATCTTGTGTGTTGATTATTTGCGTGTTCTATCTCGGTTTGCTATCTCGGTTGGATTCCGCACAACCGGGGTTAGTTTGTATACAAGGATTAGGCGACTAGATCCTCCCCTAGCCGGACCTACAATTCCAGTAACAAGAAACCCAAATAACCCGAAACCCGATTAAAACCCCGAAGAACACCCCTATAAACATCATTTTGTTAAACGTTAACTCTAAAATCAATAGGCAACACTAATTTGGAAAATAATATAAATAAGACCATAATAAAAATAAAAAATCAAAATCGTCTCTCTTGTTTATATTATTCTTAGCTGTTTTCGATTCCTTCCCCTTAAGTTAAACCCTAATCAATCGGTACTATTGCCAAGACCAACATAGTTCAAACATAAGGGTTGTGATGTTTCGACTTGTATCCGAACACACTAACATACTTATGATGATCGTATATGTGATTGTTTAAATGCTTCAACCCCATGGACATTCTACCGAGTTTTGTAAGTTGACAGTTTCTAATTCGGATCAGGGAGACGGATAGCGACACTACAGCACAACCTAGATCACTTCGACTGGAGTCACCATCTACACATTCATGCTTAAGTCTGGATATACAAGATTGTGGGGTTTCTAGCAACAACCACAAAAGGGCTTTTCTTTTACATTTGTTGTATCTACTTTACCGATGATAAACTGATTTATCAAATTTTAAGAAGTTAAATGACGTATGAACACCTATCACTAGAAAATGACGTATAACACGATGTGCATTGTAACATTATACAGTATAGCATAATATTCCAGATTATACCAAAATGAAAGCACTAAAGCACACATCCAGGCTCGATTAAAGCAAGTAGTATAGTAGGAATCATCATTTCAAATACCATGGTCTAAAACCTAGGCCTATACAAAAACACACCGCTTTTCGCACACAAGGCACAAGGTGCTTGTATAAGTTTTCCATATTTTCCATAGGTGTTTAACATCCCCACCCAAAACTTAGCTATAAATAAGCTTTACATATGATTTAATATAAAAATTTCCAACATGTACATCCTAAAAAGCCCAATGTACAACAACTAATGCTCAAAAGATGACGCGACAAGAAAAGCGCCCCTCAAACATGCGCCTTATACCGATTTTTTTACTGTAAAGCACGTCTCACCTGGGCTTTACGTACACCACTTGATTTACCTACCAAAAGCGATGCCGGCGGTTGCACCTAAGGTCGCCTTGCGTGCCTTAGGCGCTTTTTAAAACTAAGATATCATCTATCCAGAATTAGGTGTTGTCATAGCCATAATTAGAAAAAAAAAAACACATGAAATCCCAGAACATTTTAACATTCATAGTCCTAATAAACCCACAACAAAACAGGCTGATCTTTTTTATAAATCCAAGATTGTAATTTTAACATATTGAAACAAACAGTGATTAATTTGATAATAAGATGAAGCGATTACCTTACTGATTGCAACAATCAAAAATCATCATCGTCTTCCTCAGCGATATGTTTTGCAAGCTCTTGCTCTTGTTGTTGTCTCTCTCTCCTCTTTTCAGCACTCTCCTTTTCCTTGTGAGAGTTGGGAGGGAACCGAAGGGCACGAACCGCCTCATTATGCATATTTAGACAGAAAGCAATCCTAGAATTGAAGGCTTGTTGAGGCTCGTTTGTGGAATAAATGTCACCAGTTTCTTTAGACACCATCCAACCGTTTGCATGATCTAGTGTCGCGTCTATTGCACCATCACGGATTGCTTTTGAGACTATGCTCTCGGCATCTGCCACAGGGTTTGGTGAGTCCAGTCTCAGCTTCTTTGCCACGTCAGCAAGAGAGATACGGGAGTATGAGATGCTGATGTTGCGGAGCCCGGTTCTTATGACGTTGTGGCGTAGTCTCACGATCAAGTTGTTGGTCCGGTCTGAGCTGAAAGTGGTGGCGAATTTCTCTGCTACGTTTTTGAACAACTCTAGATCTCCAATTCTAACAGCCTGAAAATCAAGAAAGTGTGCTTGAGTTCACGATTTCAAGTTAATTTCCATGTATGTTCTTTGATAAAAGAAATGCTTGTCAACAGGTTTGATTCAGGCTGTGTGTTACCATACACTAGCTGAGGAAAATGGGTTGTAAGTGGCACAGAGTCTATTTTTATCGCAAACAACCGCTAAATCGTTTTACTTAGGGGTTGTTTAGTAGCTTCTTAATGAGTCCATTGAGAGGATACCTCTGAATCAGTCAACATTAAGTATGTTTGGTTCACTAGAAGGACACTTCTGAATCAGGCAGCAAGCCTATTACCCATTAAGTTTCAAAATGATGTTGAATGAAAATTTTACCCCTTTGTCCCTTCACTTGTATTTATAACCCTCACCCGGCAACTCACACACCACCAGCCACTACCACATCCAAGGTTTAAAAAAACGGAAACGAGTATCGAGGCGTTTTCCCTTCGAGGCGCGAGGCGTAAGTATTGAGGCGGAACGAGGCGTAAGGCCGAGGCGGTATTAATAAATAAATATTAAAATTATATATATCATAAAATAATAAATACTTAACATCATCAGTTAAAAACATAAAAAAAGATTCAAGTTTCATCAAATACTTAACATAAAAAAACATAAATAGTTTCTAATTAACTCAAATAGCATAACAAACAAGTATGGGGAACAATTAACAGTAAAAAGCAGCCGTAAGACATAACACGATCAATTAAAAGCAAGTATCTTGACCAATAAAAAGGAATTGTGTGAAATAACAAGGATACTTATTATGGACCTGTTTTAAACCTTTGATGGGCTGGTGCTGGGCTCCTGTTTGCTGCTGAACTATCTATTATTGGAGCTGAGCTGGGCGTGTATAAAGAGAAGGTTCCAGTGTGCTTTTCATTTATGCAACCATCATCTTTCTCTCTCATAAATTTGTTCCCTCTTTCCAGATCTTTCTCATATGTTTTTCATGAGATTTTAGGTTTTGATCTTCTTTATTTTTGTTATTGATCAACATATTGAAGATCATCTTCTGATTATTAGACCAGCCAATCTGTGATGACTGGTTAAGTTCTTGTTCTTATTACGATTAGTGTTTTTATAAAGTTGGGATTTACTTCGATCGTGAGTTCGTGACAAATTGAAATCAGCAGTGAAGAAGATTAAAAGAAATAGCAGTGAAGAATTAACACAATCAATAAAAATCAGCAGTGAAGAGAACTTACCTGTATTGAAGATTGAAAGAAATATTTGTATTTAAGAAGATTCAAAGAAATAGCAGTGAATCACGATTGAAGAATATGCAGATCACGATTGAAGAATATGCAGATCACGATTGAAGAAATAGCGTATGTTTTTTTGGATGTTTATAATAAAAAAAACCCTAAAGCTATTTAAAGAAACAAAAAAAAAAAAAAGACTGGCGCTAATATTTTTTGCAGCCAATATGGGTTTTGGCGCCTAAAAACCCTAATCCATCATTTATACCCGCCTAAAAAATGTACGTACGCCTCGCCATATTCGTACCGCCTCGGATCTGAAACTTACGCCTCAGTCAGCTGAGGCGTCCGTATAATTTCTGCACCTGAGGCGCCGCCTCATATGCGTTTTTCCTCCGTTTCGAACTGAGGCGCGCCTCAGTACGACCGCCTCGGCCGTTTTTTTAAACCATGACCACATCGACGTACTCTTACTGGCTCAGCGTTCAGAGTCTCTTACCCAGTCAGGCCTCTTACCGGTTAGCACTTATTGGCACAGAAGTTACCAAACAGCCCCTTAAACTATTTTGTAACGAAATCTTTTATATAGTTGTAATTAACAGTGGTTATGTTTTCTTGGATAAAAAATAAGAGATAACTTCAAATATCCCTCTCAAAACCTTGAATGATATGACATATTTACCCAACAAAAAAACATAATATCAAATTATACCCGTTTACATAATTACGACATATACCCCAAGGGTAAGGTTATTGTAAAAAGGGTGTGTTTTGTGAGAAGTGTAGGAAAGAATCTACACCCTTTAATCTATAATCTAATGGTTGAGATTATAATGGCAAAACTGTAAATAGTGTTTTACCATTAAAATAATTAATTTTCTATATTAAGGGTATAAAGGTAAATTTAACATTTTTAAATTCAAAAACCCACATGCAATGCACATGCAAGTTCCACCCGTCTTTTTTAAACGTCAATAACTTTTTATATGTAACTTTTTTAAAAAAAGGAAAATTGGTATTTAATAAACCAACCTTTAACCAGTTGGTAAATAATAATCCTACCTACAGAATTGGTAATTAATAATCCTACGTTTCAATATGTTGGTACTCAATGGACCTCCGTTAGTTTTTTTTTAACTGAAGTTAGTTTTTAAGTTTTATTTATTACACAAACAGTCCCTGTAGTTATAATTTACTAGTTTTAACTATGAGTTAATAGCCAAAATGGTCCCTGAGGTTTGCACCACCACCACTACCACCACCACCACCACCACCACCACCACCAAAGCACCGCCGCCACCACCACCACCACCACCACAGCACCGCCACCACCACCACCACCACCACAGCACCACCACCACCACCACCACCGCACCACCACCACCACCACCACCACAGCACCGCCACCACCACCACCACCACCACAGCACCGCCACCACCACCACCACCACAGTACCGCCACCACCACCACCACCGCACCGCCACCGCCACCACCACCACCACAGCACCGCCACCACCACCACCACCGCACCGCCACCACCACCACCACCACCACAGCACCGCCACCACCACCACCACCACCACCACCGCACCGCCGCCACCACCACCACCACCACCGTTTTCGAAACGGTTCGGGTCGAAAACGGTTCGGGTCAAAACGGTACGCGTCGAAACGGTACGGGTCGAAACGGTACGCGTCGAAACGGTCCGGGTCGAAACGGTCCGGGTTGAAACGGTACGGTCACTACAAGAACAGGGCACTTTTACCGGCGACAGGTGTCCGCCG
>CM060437.1:47221564-47294243 GCA_030545235.1 Helianthus tuberosus | reverse complement strand
CAGCCCACCAACCCATTTGGCCAGAAGCCACATTTGACCAATTAATAAAATTTCAGACCTATAACAAATTTAAGATGCAGAATCTAGAAATCAAAAGATACATCTAATGCAATAATTGTAAGTTGAGAAAAGAGACTCACGTTTGTGAGCTCAAAGTATGGTCTCAAGGCCTTCTCCATTCCTTTTTGCATAAAAACGGTTCGCTCCGGGATCTCTCCAAGAAGTAAGCGCACAATCATAGCCCACTTATTGCATTGAACTCTAAAACCAAGAGCGGCTACAGGGGCTTTACGAGCAGCTTGAAGAAGGGATTCTTTTGCATCAGTGTACTCCAGCTGAATTGTCCTAATCTTCCCAAGGTAAAACAAGTACCGGCAAAACTGAAACAAATAATAAAGAGAACCAAATTTAACCTCACATGTTTCATCAAGAATAGTAAATGGTACAACACATTAAAAAATACAAAAAAAAAGTAATTAAAAGAGTATCATTGTAAAGAACACCTGCTGATTTGAATGAGCTTCAAAGCGTGGTGCCTTAGACCTGAGCTTTTCAGCTTGATCATACAAATTGTAATGAAGATAATTGCGAAGTAGCAGGTTGAGAAGCGTTTCCTGCATTTGACAGTCCCAAAAATAAACAACAACAACAATAAACAAAAGTCGCAAGATACAAGAAACAAACCTGCCCCAACTCATCATGACGCAACGTAGCAACCCGGTGCAAAGCAAGAAGATTGCTGTAAATAAACAAACATACAATAACTGATCATGTCCTATTTCACTGAATCATCAATAAACATTAAATAAGCACAGCACGGCACACACCCCCTGATGTCAGATAGTTCGTCAGTGAGTTCATAAGGCTGAGTGTTGTGGGGCGACTCCCACCCCCAGGTCGCCTGGTATCGCCTGGAACACCGCCCCCGGGGGCGACTTGGGTGGCGACCCCCTCTTGCCCGACTCAACCACGTCCCCAACTTTCACACTTTCCCACAATGTATCCGTTGCCAACGGATAGTTTGGCCAAGCTTTTTTATTTTTTATTTTTTTTAAATCCAACCTTTATAAATAATACCCCATATCAAACACATTTTTACCACAATCTTCTCTCAAATCATCAAAATTTATACCAATCTTCTATCAACTCATCAAAATGTATCCCCACAACATCCCTCCTTTCAACCAAAATACACAATCTTCCAATCCACAACCCGATATGGCGGACCCAAACGTTTTAAATAACCCCGCTTTTTACGCCTATTTCAATAATATGCACGTTGCTAGCCCTACACCGCAAGTATACTACAACAATACGCCCATACCGCAACATATGGGGTTCACCACTTGGAACACACAACAACCCGGTGGTTTTCAAAACGTTGGAGGATCGAGCCAACAAAATGGTATAAATTTTTTAGATATTTTTTTGTAAAGAATATGTTTTTTTTTTTTTTAACTTTGTTTGTATTCCATCTAGTGGTTGATTTAGATGACGAAGAAGTTCCGGAGACCCAGTTCGATGTCGGTCAAAATGATGTTGAACCTCAAAAAAAGAAACGTTCACACAAGAGGAAAACACCGGGTGAAGAACGCTTGAAAACCAAACCGATACCATGGACTTCCAACGAGGAAATGAGCTTGTCCAAGGCTTGGCTAGAAATAACCGAAGACCCGAGATGTAGTAACTATCAAAAGGAAAAAACATATTGGTCTCGTATTTACAACGTTTTCCTCAAGTTGGAAGATCAAGAAGATGGATACCATGATGCCGATGGTATCGGCGCGAAGTGGCGTAAAATGCGTCCTTTGATTCAAAGTTTCAACCAAATATACACTCGCCTAAGTAACTCGCGTGTGCGCCAAAGTGGTTCCGACGATGCGATGCTCCAAGCAAACGCCCAAAATGAATTCCGAGTCGAACACAAGAAGGCGTTTCCTTATCTTGCTATTTGGCAATTTTTAAGAAGGAGTTCGAAATTTCACACAGTCATCGCCTTCGATCCATTTAAAACTCGTGGCCAACCGTCGGCTAAGCGGTCAAAAACCTCATCCTCAAACGACCATCAAAGTACTGGGTCGGACGCTCGGTGTCAAATAAATCTCAACGACATTGAGGAAAATTTCGAAGAGCCACATGAAGAGGCCGATGCGGTTCAACCACCACAACGGCCGGTTGGCCGAGATAGGGCCAAAAAAGCCGCCCAACAGATCGACTACACCGAAACGTTCAAAAAAGTGACCAATAAGTTAGACGGCTTGTTGCAAACGAGCCAACAACGGATCAACTTAAAAAAAGAACACGGGGACCGAAAGCTAAAGCTGAAAGAAAGTCGTCAAAAAGCACTTGACTTGCAAATATTAACAACCGACACGACAAACCTTACTGGAGCCGAGCTCGCTTTAGCCGAACAAATGAAGCAAGAAATTCGAGAAAAATATAACCTTTGTTGATTGTATTTTTTTTTTAGTTGATGTATTTTTTTTAGTTGATGTATTTTTTTTTAGTTGATGTATTTTTTTTTTATTGAAGTAATTTTTTTTATTGAAGTATTAGTTTTTATTTACTTTGATCAATACTTTTATAAAAAAATAGGACTTTTTTTATATCTTTTACATAAAAAAAAGACAAAATAAATCAATCCACGTGTCGCGAGACGCCCCACCCAGGAAGGTTGCCCCACTCCCCCTTTTTTGGTCAAAATCCTCTAATATGACGTGGCGCCACGTGTCGCAAGACGCCCCATCAAAAGGTTGCCCCACTCCCCTTAGTCTAACTAAGAGAGTAAAAGAAGTTGAGCCGGGAAGCCAGAACATCAACTGTTCTCCTGTTCAAATTCTTTAAACGGGTGATGCTTGCTGAGGAACAAGCCTTAGCCTACATGAAGAGTAAAAGTTCTTTAAAAAGCGGCAATGTTCCATAGCCAACAATAAACATAAAATAAAGAAATAAACAGGCTGACCTCGTTATATTTTTTCTGGTCAATCAGGAAAATGAGCACAAGCAAATAACAGTAGATCTCCAGCTCTGGGGAATGCTTCACAGTTGTTTGAGTAGCAGACGATGCAGTATCAACTTCCATATCGTTTTGATCATCCTTCACAGAATGTAAAAAGGTATCAATACCTACCATACACTCTTTATAAAAAGAATGGCGTGATCCGAACTCAAATCAAGGTTTCAGAAAACCCATGAATATTATACATCATCATATCCTAATCTATTGACAAAGGCTTTCTTTTCCATCATGGAACTCCCACTCCGACCCTTATTTCCAAAAACTCTGATTGCCCCAAGTTAAGTATCAATATCAATATTTACATTTTTGGTCCCTGGTTTTTTAGAGCTATTCATTCGTTTCGAGTTTTGACACCTCGTTGGGTTATTTGTTTTTAAGTTTGTGTATTTCCGTCCACATCGTTACTTAAAAGTCAAAATATGTGGGCTACGGACGAATAGAAAATGCGAGCCTCTAAAATATGAATTCTAAAAAGAATATATATAAAATAGTTTTAAATTTGTGGGCATGTTGCGACTGACCACTTTTTTATGTGGAAACGAAGATAAAAAAACACATCACACGTGCATTTGCACATTGAGACGTAGAAAGAAAACACGTTGTAAGGAATTATTAAAAAAATGCGGAAAAGTTACGTCGTAATTTTTAAAAATCCTAATTCAATATCAATTAAAACCTCCATAAGCTATCCATTTTTTTTTCAAAAAATAGATAGAGTTGAATGGAAAACAAATTAGACTTTTTTTCATAAAAAAAAGAGTTTTTTGAAACATGCAAAACTAATTGTAGTTTGAATAATAAGTTAAGAATTAATTTAAATAATCATTTTTCAACTAATAACAAAAAATTCGTGTGGGTCCCCTCTACTCGACTATATTTATACTTCACCAAGTGTGAAATATTAGTAGTCAAGTTCTGTACGCATTAAACAATCTAATTTATTGATAAAAATATTTCGTTAAGTTAGGCATCTGACGAGGTATGACCCGGAACGGCTAACCCGACCCGGTCATTACCAATTATTTTATTATAAATATATAATATATAATTACACATGTTTATTCTAGAATGTTCCATTATGCATGGATAAACCACGTAACCAAATCCCCAATCTTTTGGGAAGATCATGCAAATCCCTAACTTATCGGAGCCCATCCTAAGTTAGAGGAAACCCTAATGGTAAACTATAAATAGAGGTACACATCAAAGGTATGGACATTCGGCTCCCGTTTACTCTCTCTCTCTACATATATTCTTTACTCCCAAATCGAGACTTATTCTCACGCCGGAGGGTGGTTACAGGAATAACCCCATTCCTGTAAGGAGTCCTAACGGTGTTCTGTTTTGCAGTCAGCTGTTCGGATCGCCAAGAGTTGAAGTCCTAGTCGGAGCCTATCGTTCAGGTCAGTGTTTCTTCATTGGCGCCATCCATGGGACCATTCGGTAACATGAGTGAACTTAGACCCAATGGCAAGCGATCAGAACACGGCGACAACAGATCAAGCAGTGATAACCAATAATCCTTTGCTGGTGACGAGTTCAGTGGTTACAACCATGCCGGTTTCACCCGCCATAACCTGGTCTTTGGACCTGGAGTTTGAAGCAGAAGCACCACTGGGGTTTGCGAACGCCTCAGTTATTCCCTCTGGGACGGCAGCCGTGGGCCCCCTTGCTTACACCTCATGGCAGGTACGACCGGTGGTTCCAACCACAACCACCGTTGTTTCTACTCCAGCATCGATGACAAGTGCACAGACTATACAACACAGCACCATGCCCGTTATCACATCCGCGGGTCCAGACAATATTACACAGTAGATGAGCATGGCCCAGTATTATCAGCCGCCTATCATGTACGCTATGCCACCGCTATACACAGCGGCGCTTACAGCAGCGTTGTCCACGCCACCCCATCAGCCAGTAATCATGCCTACTGGAATCATGAAGGCTCCAGTCACGCCTGGGAATCAAGCTTATTTCCCAGGTTATTACTATGCACCTCCTTATAGATACCTAACCTCGTACAACAACCAGGCGTACTCACCTCAGATGACGGCACAGAGTTATGCTCAGCAGCCGCCATACGCGACCTACATGCCACCCTGGTGGTCTTTCCCAACGTCACAACCAACTTACGGTCAATCCCAGCCTACGGCGGAGCCTGTTTATGACAGAGGAAACACATCAAGACCTCGTTTTTCTCCAAACGGGGGTCCCAGCTCCACACTCAACATCACCACAGCCCAACCCCCTATCACTCAGGGAACAAGCCAGGGCGGGGCAGCTCAACTAATACGGCCCATCAACGTGGAAGATGACGACCTTACCAGGCCTTACAAGCCTGCGGACGCTACTTTCAGGTCCAAATTTACAAGGAGAATCGCTGAAGCCTCGATTAAGGAGAAACCCAAGATGCCCCAGACAGTGGGCAAATACGATGGTTTAGGTGACCCTGATGACCATCTAAACCTGTTCAAGAGTGCCGGGGAGGTAGCCTGCTGGCCCATGCCTCTTTGGTGCAAGATGTTCGTCCAAACGCTGGTTGGAGCAACACGAGTATGGTGGGATAGTCTACCTGTAGGGGAAATCGATAGTTTCGAAGATCTCGTGTCCAAATTCACGCTGCAATTCAGTCAACAAAGGCGACACATAAAAGATCGAAACGAACTCCTTCATATTCGTCGGCGAGACAATGAGACGGTGGAGAGTTTCATCGTCAGATTCAACAAAGAAAGCCTGGCGATCCTAGGTATAACAAATGATCTGGCCTGCGGTGCTTTCCTACAAGGAGTAAATGATGATGAGCTGTTAAGGACACTATATGGAAGGGATGGCGTGCCCTCCACCATAGATGAAATCCTAAGGATAGCCAAAGTGTATGTCACACAAGAAAAGACTGTGGCAGCCAGTCACGCTGCTAACAGGAAAAAGGAAGCGCAAAAAAGCCAGGACGATAGAGAGCAACGAAACTCTAAGGGCAAGAACACAGGAGACAGGTTCCAGAAAAGTGACAGGTCAGACTCACGATATGATAGGTCCAGGAGCTCGTATTCAAGAAACGAATCGAATACTTCACAAGGGCAGTGGCCATGATACCAACGATTACTATCAGTTGAAGAAGCAAATCGAATACTTCGTAAAGGCGGGCAAGTTAGCTCACCTGATTTGAGATATAAAGCAGGGTCCGCTCCCTAACAAGGAAGACGCTGATAAAGGGACGGGCAAGAGATAGCGGGAGTTGAACATGGTTTACGCCGATAAGGGAATGTAACACCCCGAAAATATAAAACTTTATATTTAAAATTATAAAGTATAAAGTAAACAAAAACAAACTAACTAGGAATAAATAACCTAGTTAGTCATAAGTGTAGTTGTTACAAAGGAACTTGGATAAAAACCCTTAGGGTAACTCAAGTAAAGATAAGGGACCAAAGTGGAACATGTGCTAATTAGTTTTAATAAAAAAAAAAAAGTAATTAACACACCAAAACACACACTTGGTGTGTTCTGGTCGTGCACAAACACAGAGCCCGGAGAGGCTCCCCAAGCTCAAACCCTAGTTATCAAGAATTGACTAAATTGAAGGCCAAATTTCGTTCCAAATCGCAATCCAAGCATAGAATAGTGATCTCCTCTGAAAGAGGATCATAAGGTATGTAATTTCCATGGAAAACCTTCATCAAAATTTCTGAGTGAATTCATGAAATTCAGAATTTATGTTGCATGTTAGTTGTTTGGAATGAAATAGTGTCTAGGGATGAACCCTAGTCAACTACTTGTTGAAATTTCGCCTATTTCTTGTGAAATTCATAATCACCATTGAAGGTGATAAGTGGGTTTTGTAGAATTATGTTGAACACTAGGATTGTCTTTGTTAACTTAGTGTATTTGAGCTCTATGAAGCAAATCCAGATTTGTTGATTTGAAAATTTGTCATGAACATGTGAAATGATGTTTAAATCTTGGTTAAATAGTTAGTCAAGAACTTGATTTTTGAATAGTATGAAATCATGCTCATTAGGTGTTTGATATAATGCCTAAGAGAAGATAAATGTAGAGAATTTGGACTAAAAACGCATATTTGATTAGTGTCGTTATATACTATAAGAGAGTTCTAAACACCTATGGTTGAACTCTATAGGCAAGGAAATCGGAACGTCAAGCGGACAAGCTAATGGCGATACGCGTTTGAAGGGAACGGTTGGAAGGTACGTAACCACGGTTTCGTTACGTTATGTTTATTATGTATTTTTACTAGTAGACTTGAATTTAGAATAGTGTATGAATTTGGATGTCTAGTCGAAGTGACGAAAAACACTAGATGAGTAAATGGGTTAAATGTTGGTTAGAACAAGTTTGGTATGTTGTAAAATGGTGGTTCCCATTAAACAACCAAACGGGTCAAACAATGGTTGAATTTGTAAGTGTTGAAGTGACTAAAACGTCACTCATTATGATTGAGTTATAAAAACGTAATCCATGGAATGGATGTGAAACGCTAAGATTGACAAGCCCGGGAATGGGTAATTATGGTTAGATACCAATGTTGATGAATTATGCAAGTATGTAACTTGATTCGTTACATTGGGTGAATTTTGGTAATTAGCATATATGTAGTCGAAATGTAGAATAAAAGTTGTGTTGATTTTAAGCGATAATGTTCGCTATATTGAATAATAGGTCAAGAATTGGTTAGGTTTCGTTGGTAGTCATCATAATGGAGGATTCCGTAGATGAGCCAAACGGGTCGAATAATCAAATAATGAGTGGCTATTGTAGATTTTGAACCCGAGTGACGGGTAGCGAAATACTAAACACGCAAACCGATAATGGGACCGTGGGTGTTGAAAATAAAGAACCCATGATTGGGATCTTCTCGTTTAGAAGAGATATCCCGTTCATGGAAGTTTGGGTAAAATGATTAAATGGGTCAAACAACAAAGTTACAGCACCTACCGTAAGTTACGGTCTCCACCGTAACTTACGGTAGAAAATAAAACTTTACGGCAGTTCTATACTGCCTTACGGCAGACACAAGTGATCCAGCTTCTACCGTAACTTACGGTGGCTACCGTAAGTTACGGTAGAGCCTTGACATTTATGTTAAATTTTGCATATCCTTGTTAATCGAACCCGTTTTTTAGCGTAGTTTCGATTATGTATTATTTCTAAGAACTCTAATATTAGTTTTTGTTAAAAACATTTCAGTTTCTAGGTATTGCAAGTGTACGGATGGCGATCAAGCAAGTTTTTGAAGAACCGAACACAACTTTTGAAGCTTCCGCGATTTCATAACTTTGTTAAACAATGTTTCTATTTCTTTGAATGTAAATAACTTGCAAATCAGGTCATGAATGTTTTAACTAGTCGTTGGTTGACTAGTTTTGATTAATCGGAACCTTGTTTTGGTAACTATGTTTTAATTTAGACACATTTTATATAAATCGTATGAATTTTTTTTATTAAATTCAAGTAATAATTAGAAGGGTGTTACAGGGAAAGGGAGAGAAGCGGAGTTTCTCCACGCTCGAGCCCTGGATGCTGGCAACCATAACGGTCGAACCACGCGTTGAGGATTTACACCTCACCACTGACCCCCTCATCATATCCGCCGTTGTAGGCGATTACAACATGCGAAGGATCCTGGTAGACACCGGAAGCTCCGAAGATTTAATCTACGAGCACTGTTTCAATATAATGCAACCGGAAGACAAGAAGCTTCTCGAATCAGTACACGCCCCTATTAAGGGATTCACTGGAGAAAAGGTTGACCTAATTGGCCAAATAACCTTTCCGGTAACGTTCGGACACGCCCCTCGCGAAAGAACCATACTCCTCACATTTCTTGTGGTACGTGCCGAATCCTACCACAATGTAATAATTGGAAGGTTTACCCTGGGAAAATTAGACGCTATCGTCTCCACGGCGCGTAGGTTGAAGTTCCCCACACCGTGGGGAATTGCAACAGTTTACAGGGACAAGTTGGGTGAAGTTTTGGATGCTAAAAGATGTCTTCAAGGACCTACCGGTGCCATCGGCCCAGAAAGGTGGGTTTTGAGCACACGCCATCCCGAGCAAACAGTTACAATAGGAGACGGCCTCTCTCCTGAGGTCAAAAACAACTTGAAACAATTGCTAAGGAGGAACGCCAATATCTTCGCCTTTGAACACTCTAATATGACCGAGATACCCTGGGATAAGGCAGAACACAGGTTAGCTACGCTCCCAGGCATCAAGCCAGTAGCCCAGGGTAAGCGTAGCATGGCCCCGGATCAAAAGAAGCAGTAGTAAGAGAAGTACGAAAACTGGTTGAAGCTGGAATCCTCCGTGAAACTAAATATCATACATGGGTATCAAACCCCGCTATGGTCAAAAAACCAGATGGCACATGGCGAATGTGCATTGACTTCAAAGATTTAAACAAGGCCTGTCCTAAAGACGCTTATCCACTGCCCGAGATGGATTTCAAGGTGGACTCTTTGGTCCCTTTTAGGTACAAGTGTTTCTTAGACACCTATAAGGGTTACCACCAGATCAAGATGTCAAGAGAAGACGAAGAAAAAACGACGTATCACACTGATATAGGCATCTTTTGCTACACCAAAATGCCTTTTGGTCTACGAAATGCCGGGGCTACTTATCAACGCCTCATGGACAAGGCCTTTGAGAAGCAAATCGACAGAAATTTGGAGGTATATGTCGATGACCTAGTAATCAAGAGCAGAGAGGAAAAACAAATGCTCGAAGACATCGAGGAAACCTTTCAAAAGCTGCGAGAATACAACATTAAACTCAACCCCAAGAAGTGTTCGTTTGGGGTAGAAGAAGGTAAGTTCTTGGGGGTAGTGCTCACCCGAGACGGCTTTAAAGCCAACCCGGATAAGATAGCCGCTATAACGCGAATGCCCTTCCCCAGAACTTTAAAAGAGGCACAAGCACTGAATGGGCGTTTGGTGGCCATAAACAGGTTCTTGGCAAGACACGCCGAGAGATCTATGCCATTCATAAAAACGTTGAAAGACTGTCTCAACAAGAAAAACTTCAAATGGACCAGTGATGCAGAAGAAGCCTTGCAAGACATGAAGAGGTTCATTGAAAAGCTACCTATGTTGACGGCGCCATACCTAGAGGAACTTTTGAAGATGTACTTAGCGGCAACCCACAACGCTGTAATCGCGGTACTCATGGTCGAAAGGGATGGCAAACAAACGCCCATATACTACATCAGCTGGGTTCTAGCGGGACCTGAAATGCGGTATCCAACACTTGAGAAACTGGTACTTACATTGGTCCACGCTACCCGGCGTCTCCGAAGATACTTCCAAGGACACCGCGTGCAGATCTTAACAAACTATCCCCTACAGCAAATCTTACACAAACCAGAAATCTCTGGTAGATTAGCCAAATGGGCGATTGAGCTGGGAGCCCTAGATATTGAATATCAAAAACGAACAGCAATCAAGGGGCAAGTGATCGCCGATTTCTTAGCTGAGATTCCCGATGGAGAAGTGATACAAGACCCAGCGGTCAATGACATACCCGAGTCTAGCACAGCCAGGCAAACCTGGAAGTTATACACGGACGGATCTTCCAGTGGAAAAGGATTCGGGGCGGGCCTCATGCTAATAAGCCCGGATGAAATAAGATTGATGTACGCCATGCGATTTGACTTTGAATGCTCCAACAACGAGGCAGAGTATGAAGCGCTGCTACCGGGCTTGAGAATGGCCCAGTCTAAGGGAGCAACAAGGGTCGATGCATATGTTAACTCTTTGTTAGTCAATAACCAGGTGAATGAGACTTATGAAGCCAAAGATGAGACGATGGCAAAATACTTGGTTAAAACCAAGGAGCTCATAGCTTCTTTCGACAGCATCACACTCAATCATGTCCATCGGGGAAAAAATCAAATAGCTGACGCCCTGAGCAAGCTAGGTACCTCGGGCATGGAAAAGGAAGTGAAGGTGGAAACGCTACAAGCACCTTCCATAGAATCCCGGGAGGTGTCCGCCGTCACATCTGTAGAACCCTACTGTTAGACTCCAATTCTAAAATTCCTCAAAAAGGGGGAATTACCCCCTGCTAGAGGCAAAGCCCAGAAGATACAAACCAAGGCGTTACAGTATGAGGTGAACAATGGCGTCCTATACAGGAAGTCGTATATGGGACCACTATTGCGGGGTGTAACCCCAGCGGAAGCCAAGTACCTGATCCAAGAAATACACGCTGGTATATGCGGCATTCACGCCGGACCTCGGGCAGTTGTTGCCAAGATCCAAAATGCCGGATACTATTGGCCCGGGATGCACGAAGACGCGGTAGACGAACTCAGAAAATGCCGCAGCTGTCAAAAGTTTGCTCCACAAACACTCCGCCCTAAAAACAACTTAATTCCCGTCACGGTGGCCTGGCCTTTTCAAAAATGGGCAGTCGATATCGTGGGACCATTCCCGCTGGCCCCAGGGAAGCTAAAGTACTTAATTGTGGCGATTGATTATTTTACCAAGTGGGTTGAAGCAAAGCCCTTGGCCAAGATAACTGCTGAAAACGCCAAGAAATTCCTATGAGAACACATAGTGTGCTGATTTGGATTACCGCTATATCTTGTGAGCGACAATGGAACACAATTCACAGGTTGGGTCTTACAAGATTGGTGTGCAGAACTTCAGATTCAACAAATCTTTACATCGGTCGCACATCCCTAAGGAAACGGCCAAGTGGAGCGGGCAAATAGGAGTTTGCTTGATGGAATCAAAAGAAAGCTAGGCTACGAGGGGAGTTCTTGGGTAGAAGAATTGCCAAATGTCCTATGGGCTCATCGAACCATGCCCAAGACAAGCAACAACGAAACCCCCTTCAGCCTAACCTATGACACAGAGGCAATGATACCCACGGAAGTAGGGCTACCTTCACCCAGGCGCCTAACAACTAATGATGACAATGACAGGCTTCTGCGGGAAGGCCTGGACCTCCTGGAAGAACGGTGCAAAGCCGCCGCCATTAGCGAGGCAAAATACAAGAGGACCTTAGAGAAATATTACAACCAACGCGTGGCTCAACAAACCTTCAAAGAGGGCGAATACGTCATGCGGGATAACGAGGCCAGTAGAGCGGAACGTTCAGGAAAATTGGGACCAAACTGGGAAGGCCCCTACATAGTCCAGGAAGACCTAGGCAAAGGGGCTTATCGCTTGTCCAGGCTCGATGGCACAGTGGTTCCACGTAGCTGGAATGCCGCTCATTTGAAAAGATGTTACATGTAGGCCATCGCCCCTAATGGCGGGTTTGGTTATTTTCCTTTTTGAACAAGTGTAATCCATCATTGACGATGTCGCTTTTTCTTTTAAGTCATTGAGTTAATAAAAGTTACCTTTTTATTCTCTTTTATTACTTACATGTACAATATCAATTACCATCGCATTCAAACTGCATATTACGGTACAAAAAAATTACCATCGCATTCAAACTGCATATTACGGTACAAAAAATTACCATCGCATTCAAACTGCATATAACGGTAAAAAGTGTCTCTGACATGAAACATTTTTCATGCATAAGTCAGATGACCAAAACTATACAGCGTTAAGAGTGGGTATCTTGGTAATAGATACATTAACCACTACAAAAGATAGGTATTTTGGTAATAAATACATACAACTATCTTACAAAACCAAGTACTTGTCCCCGTTGTTATACACCAACATATGGGAATACCACAAAACGAACATGTTCTACTTATTTACATATCAAGGAACAGTGCTAACACCTCTGCAGGGGTATGCAATGCCTCACCATAATACTCCAATGGATGAGGATCGATGATCAGATCACCAATATTTACCTCGTCTACCGGAGAAGCTGACATCCTTCGATCACCAACTGGGTTAGCACATCGGCGGCCACTCCGGCGTCGTTCATATACCGCCCTACAATGTTGGACATACTTGGAGGGAAATGCTTGCATCAGGGTGTCGGCCGATAGGAGAGCCACACCTAATTCAGCCTTAGAAGGGCCGTCATCTCCGATACTCTTGCAAGACCTGTTTATCCAGGGCATGGTATCACCGGAGTCAGTTTGCTTACCTCTGATCATCTCCTTCATCACCGGATCTTGGAGATGGACTAGACCCTCCGCTGCATCCAAATTTTGAAGTACATCGGAAATTTTCCGATTACGGCATTGTCGGCCCATTTCTTCAATTACCAAATTTGGAAAAAGAATGACATAAATTATAGACGATTAAGAGGTCTAACAATAGTGACGACAGCAAAATTAATAACAAGGCATCATTACATGTCAAATCACCACACTAAAGTAAAACGGCGGCGTCATCATCATGATAATTGCATTAATTGTCTGACAGAAATCAAGTGCTTACACGCACCCCAAACAAAACAGTGTTTTTACAAAATATCTAAGGAACAGTGTACATAGCAAATAAAAAACACTCATTCCTCTCCAGATTCCTCCGCCACGTCCAGCATCTGGCGTAAGGAGTCCACGCCGTCTTTGGCCACCTTGTCAACCAGCTCCGCATACGTGGGCAGCGGATCATTACAAGCCGCCTCAAGAGCATCCGCCATCTCCGCCTGCAGTTTGCCTCTATTCTCTTGGAATGCGGGAGTAATCCTATCCGTTTGTTGACAATTAAAGTAACCCTGGTAGACGCCATCATGGTGCCCTGACTGATAAGCGGCAGTAGAAAGGCGGTCCAAAAGAGTCACAAAGGTCTCTAATTGGCGGAGATACTCAAACGCCCCAACCAAGCCATTGGTTATCAACCAGTTCCTATCACCTTGTAAACTAACCAGGCGGCTGGTCAGGCTATCCACTTCAGTGTTTGGCTGGTCCAATGCACTTTCCGCCTCTTTAAGGTGCGCCTAGTGGGTGGTGGAAGATTTCACAAGCTGATTCTTTTCAGAGACCAGGGAATCGCATAGTTGCTGCAACTCCCTAAGCATCTCCTCCCGCTATTCCAGCTCTGCCTGTTTGGCTTGGGCTTTGGCATTAGATGCCTCTAACTCCACGGCAAGACTTTGATACCTCTCCTGCACCTGAGACACAAAATCGGTGTCAATACGGAACTTTTCGATCTCAGCAGACAACTCAGATCTCACCTTTTGAGCCTCAGCAACGGCTTTACGTTCCAGCTCTTCCTGAATAGCCTTGGCGTGAGAAAGCACCCGATCCTTTTCCGCTATGTCGCGGGCCCACAATATCCTTTCCTCAGCAAGGTTGGCTGTTACACGTTGCAGATCCACCTCTGCCTTGTTCTTCTCGGAGACAAACCGACTCTCCCGAAGACCAGCAGCTTGGAGTTGGCTTTCAAGCGATACTTTTCATCCATTAGCTCCTGAATGGTGATCCGCGCCTGGTGGAGCTCATTGTTATCATGCATCCACCGGCGTCGGATTTCTGCCAACCTCTGAGGTTGACTTACTGCATCCACCATCGTTGCATTCATCAATTTCTCATTATTCAGCCCCTCTACATAGGCTGATTCAGCCGGGGGATATGCCTGCTTAACCCAGTGATGCACCACTGGGGGGAAAATCAATCTGGATGACTCCGCTATCTTCCACCTAAGTTGATAGTGTTGGTCCTGAACATTCAGATCCCAGCAAATGGTGGGCAGATAAAGATCATCGCCCAAACGGGCCCCATCATCAACAAAACCACTGCTAGATCCCCCAACGTCACTTGCAGTAGCATCCCTGGTACTTGTTGACTCACCAGCAACAGAAGTTGTAGGCACCTCCTTCTCAGATGCAGAGAAAACACCAAAAGGAGAGTCGAACAAGGATACGAGGGTAGCGCTAGAAGAAAGCGGTGTAGAAACGGGGCTGGGTGTCACAACCACAGCAGTTGTAAACACAGGCGGTAGCATAGAAGAGCTAACAGCGACATCACTCGCCTGGGATATAAGGTCTGAAAGACTTGGCCCACCAGCAGCGGAGAACACAACATCCCCAGTTGTCAAGGGCACAGAGGACACACCCTCAACTTGGGCCTCGGCAAAGGAACCTGCATCAAATCAGATGTTCAGAAAAAGCACATAGGAATTCAACTCCTACATTAACAAGTAAAATCACTCACCAGCGGGTAAGGCGTGAGCAGCCTTGATTGCTTGGAAAGAAGTCAAAGGAGGCATTATCCTGCGCTTTTTCGGTGCGCGTGGCGGACTAACCAAACTAGTAGGGGCAGGAACAGCAGTAACACCCTCCGGGGCTGCAGAAATACTAACCGCCACAGGTGCAGTAGTAGCCCCCGCGGTAACAACTTTTCTCCCGGTTATCTTCACTCGGGATGGCTTCTTTGTCTCTGCAACAGAAACACTGCTCCCCCCGCCGGGGTGAGGTTGAGACACGTAAGCACTTGGATCCGCTGGTACATCGGGAAGTATAAATTGTTCAAGGTGGATCCCCAACACACCAGGCTCTTGTTCTCCAATCACACGATCCGCGGGTATCAAAGCAGCGTTACGGGGGGGGATCAACAAAATCGAAGAGACTCCATTTACCTATTTGAAGTCCAGACATATTAAAGCAAGCACAATTTGCAGCACAAATTAAAAGTAAATGGACACATACCTTCATCGAGCCTTTGAAAGGAAGGATATAACCGGCTATCACGCCATAGCAGACTCATACCCGCCATCACCAGGGCCCCCTCCGGGATCACTGTGCACTCAGAGGGGTGCTGGCTCAATTTCTTAAAAAGGGCATTCTCAACATAGGCATCAGCAGGAGGACCGTCATCCTTGAATTTCTCCTTGGCCCTCATCTCCCTCTAGTGCATCTCCCCGGGGATAACACCGGCGTCAATATAGAAAAACTTCTTTTTCCAGTCCTTATTCCTGGAACTAGCAGGGATGTTCCTTAGACAGGACACACCAATGTCTCGTCGATCAAAGGTGAAAAAGGGGGATTTCCACACAAGGACGAAAAAAGCCCTAAACACCGTAATTTCAGGAATATAACCCAGGGCTATGCAAGCAAACTCGAAGTGACGAAGTTTAACTAACCCTAAAGGATGCAGTTGGGAGATGTGAATGGGATATTCGTCAAGAACGGATTTACAAAACTTGGTGATTGGCAACCGGAAATTGCAGAATTTGAAAAAATCACTGAACAGAGTGATTTTTCCCTTTTTCAACGGAAACGTCGTGTCTGTCTTTGACGGCAACACCGGATTCCACTCCGATTTAATATCATACTCTTGCACGAGATTGTTGAATGATATCACCCCCCCCCCCATTTGCAAAGCAATGCATCGGAGCTTGTTTGGGCAGAAGAAGATTCGCCAGTATTGGAGGCCATTTTTGAAATCAAGAAAGTGAAGAAGTTGCGAGTGATGTGCGTTAGGGGTGATATAATTTTTACGTATATTTTTTAGCCCTTTTTTAACACTTTAGTCAAGTTTTAAATTTATAAAACACGATATTCTACTAACACTAAACACACATATGGGCAAGTGCACCCATCATGAGCGTAGTATAGCGTTGGTAAGATACCGAGGTCGTCCAAGGACACAAGAGCTTTTAATACCGGTTTATCCTCAACGTCTAATCAAATCAAAATTTAGAAAAAGGTTTTAAACATGAAATTAAAAACTAAAAATGCTGAAAATAAAAATAAAACAGATAGACAAGATGAATCACTTGGATCCGACTCGCCTTTAGTGTAACCTTTGATGTTTTCCGCACTTTTGCACTTTTTAAGAGATTATCTTAGTTATAGTAGTAGGCCCCTCTTTTGAAGGTGACGTTACCCTCAACCCAGTAGTTTGAGTCAGCAAGGATACAATCCTAAAGGGTTGGATTATTGAAAGATAATTAATTAAGTTATTAATGCGTAATGTGGTAGGCCCTTCTTTTGAAGGTGACGTTACCCTCGGCTAAGTGGTTTAAGTCAGCAGGGATACAATCCCAAGTAGCCGGGTTAATGTATTAATAGTAGTTTACATATGAGGGGATCAAGCCATTCGCACCCCTGCCATCCAATACCAGTGGGTATTGAAGGAGGTCCTAGTAAGCTTGACCCAAGTCCTTGCAGGATCTATACACTGAACAAGGCAAGAACCTTACCAAACCATTCCCTTAACCCCCGACCAGGTAGCCAACATATCTCTATATAGACCGTAGAGATATGAATGGTGTAAATCTTTTATTTTATATAGACAGTAAAATAATGCCAAGACACCACAGACAAATGATAAGGAAGTTTCACCTTCAACATAAGAAACTAGTTATTAAAGTCATTAATACAAAACCAAATAAAAAGTGCGAAAAGATTAAAAAACAAAAGTATTACACTAAATGCTTGTCTTCACCAAGTGATGTAAGAGACTTAGGCAAACATGGCCTTTGATTATCAAGAACTCTTACTATCAATCTTGGATCCCGAGACTACTACACACACTCTATGATGGATGATGGATGATGGTGGTGGATGTGGGTGTTGTGATGGTGGTGGAGTGTGGGTGAAGTGGGAGAGATGTGGTTTGCCAAGGGATACCTTTGAAGTGAACCAAGCACCTCTATTTATAGCCTGCACAGAAGCCCGGACACAGCCCCGTGTCCATTGGGCACGGCCCCGTGTCCATCCATTTTCTCTTTCTTCATTAATTGCAGTTTGTCTGCATTAGTTGACCACGCCCCCGTGTCCGCTGGGCACGGCCCCGTGTGCAGAAGCGTATCTGTACTATCAAGATTTGCTTGGATTCTGCGAATCTTAGCGTTGACCACGGCCATGTTGAGCTGGGCACGCCCCCGTGTTGGGAAATAGAAGCTTCTACAACTTTGTCTTTTCTGCAGACACTTGGGCACGCCCCCGTGTTGGCTGGGCACGGGGCGTGTTCAGCCTTTTGATCTTTTGTTTTTGCTTGGGAAGATGCTGTCGAGGGGTCGGGCATGCCACGTTTGTTCCTTTTCTTGTAATTATGTTAGATTTTGCTGTATTTTTGCTTCTTTTGTTCATTTGCGCTCATTTAATCCTGAAAATACAAAAGGAAGACAAAAGCACACTTTTTCCAGCATTAGTACTAAAAAAAGGTTAGTTTTATGCCTCATTTGATGTAATTTATATGTTGCATTTTACACACATCAGCGAGCAAAGATGGAAATGGAAAAACCCTAAACGGGAAACCTATTTATAAGGGATAACAACCTTTCGAATTCAAAAAGGCAAACGGATGGGAACGCGTGTCAAGACAGGGGAGGTACAACTGTCATCCTAATGATGACCTAACTGTCACATCCTTTCACATCGCCGCCATTTTTCAAAAAGGAACGGTACTCCCACTCGAGAAACTTGCACTCAAAGGGGGTATTTTGACTTTTTTCCTTTTTAGTCCAATCCCATGAAATTCATTTCATAACTTCGGACTGGGGGGGACATGACGAGGTATGACCCGGAACGGCTAACCCGACCCGGTCATTACCTATTATTTTATTATAAATATATACTTACACATGTTTATTCTAGAATGTTCCATTCTGCATGGATAAACCATGTAACCAAATCCCCAATCTTTTGGAAAGATCATGCAAATCCCTAACTTATCGGAGCCCATCCTAAGTTAGAGGAAACCCTAATGGTAAACTATAAATAGAGGTAAACATCAAAGGTATGGACATTCGGCTCCCGTTTACTCTCTCTCTCTCTACATATATTCTTTACTCTCAAACCGAGACTTATTCTCAAGCCGGAGGGTGGTTACATGAATAACCCCATTCCTGTAACGAGTTCTAACGGTGTTCTGTCTTGCAGTCAGCTGTTCGGATCGCCAAGAGTTGAAGTCCTAGTCAGAGCCTACCGTTCAGGTCAGTGTTTCTTCAGCATCGTTTATGCCATGATCCGTATTGGTGTTCCTTGTTTGGGCTCATCATATGTTTACAGTGGGCTTAGACGTTGATACCCATGCCTAGTCCACTGCAAGTACCATGACCATAGTTGCCCTCACTGGAATCAAAATCTTTAGTTGGATCGCTACCATGTGGGGGGGGGGGGGGGGGGGGGGGGTTCCGATACAATACAAAACACCCATGTTATTTGTTGTAGGGTACATCTTTCTGTTCACCATAGGGGGGCTCACTGGAATAAGTCATGCTAGTCGTTTAGTTACCGGCCGGCTAAAAAAGGTGTGCAAGGGTCTTAAAGAGTTCACGTCGTTTTGCAAGCAAGTTGATTAGCTAACAACTTCCAGCGGCCTCGATTCCAGCATTAAAAAACATAATGCTGATAAGAGGGAAACCCGCATCTGGAATACATTGTAATAATTTGAGTGATAAAATTTCTCAAATTCATCAGAGATCACGCATAAGGTACTTTTCCAAATTGGGTGTTATTTTTTCTTTTTTCTTTTTTTTTTTTTTTTTGTCTCAAATTCATCAGAGATCACTCATAAGGTGCTTTTCCAAATTGGGTGTTTTTTTTTTTTTTTTTTTTTTTTTTTTTTTTTTTTTTGCACAAATTGAATTACATAAACTGAATTGGGCCTACATGACTGTTGGACTTTATAAGAGTTTTCACAATTGGGATTCTTAAGATAGATATGTTTATAACTGGATTTGAAAGTTGATAAATTCTATATGAACTCAAGATCCAACAACGTAACAAACTAATCAAGATAGATATTAGTTTAAGCATATCTATCTTGATTAGTTTGTTACTTTGTTGGATCTTGAGTTCATATGGAATTTATCAACTTTCAAATCCAATTATAAACATATCTATCTTAATAAGTTTGTTACTTTGGTGATTCTCGAGTTCATATAGAATATATCGATTTTCAAATCGAATTTAATGATAGAATTCAACCATCATTAGAATTTTGAAGCTGAAATCAAAGTGATTCGAATTTAGTAATCGGTATTCAGCTTTAACATTTTTCAAAAGTGACTCTGTTCTACAAACGAAATACATTCAAAGGTGTACTTCTCCAAATGAACTCATGTTGGAAACTAAGAACATTATAAACGTTCTTCCTTAGGGGCGTCTGTTTGGTTCCCTTAGAAAGAACCACTATGAGGATGGATAAGTTTAGTTACAATGAGTTTTGTTATGAGTTCAGAGCCACTAGGGGTGTAACCGAGCCAAGCCGGCTCGTCATGTTTTCATGAAGCTCGAGCTCGGCTCTGTTCGAGCCTACTAATTTGAGCTCGAGCTCGGCTCGCGAGTAAAACATAAAGCTCGAGCTCGGCTCGTTTTGGCTCGAGGTTGTTTGAATAACCCTTAAACGAGCCAAAGCTCGGCCCGAGCTCGGCTCATCAATGTTATTTTATTTAAAATCTATTTAAATGGGTAGAATTGCATATAAAGAAAAAACCAACATACAAACCATACAAAGATAAAAAAAAAACGACCCCATATTAAAATTGATTACGAGACAAAGATAAAATAATGTCAACCACATAAAGCTATGAGAGTACGAGACCAAGTATTCTATAACAAAAAAAAATATCCATTGTTAATAAACAAAACTTCTCGTCTTCTCAAATATCCCCAAAAGTTTGCGGTTTTTATATTGTTACCTGAAACATCAAATAAGAACTTGTTAATAAGAAGAAACAAGCTGGTAAAAAATAAATAAAATGATGCTAGAACTTGTTAGAAGATAATGTAAGCATTCAAAAAGAATAATGTACAAACTTACAAAGAAATAATGTAAACATTGAAAATCAAGATGATCAAAGTGATGCAAACGATCTCATAAATGTGTACCTTCACTTTAGTTTTGTTTCCGACTAGGTAGTAAAACCTCAAACGGTGTCTCCTCCTTCTACAAAAACAAACTCAACATCTAAAAACAATGAAATGACAAATTCTGATAATCTTTCAGGTTTTAAAAATGTACCTTGATCTTCTTCTTTACTCCATAAAGTTGACTAATCCAGTCCCCTCCACAAATTAGCATTTCTACAGTGCGCCAATGTAGATCGATATGAATCAATAACCCTTCCACCAGCACTAAAAATCGATTCAGATGCAACCATAGAAATTGGAACTGCGAGTATATCCATTGCCATCTTTGATAAAACACGATACTTGAGCTTGTGAGTGTTCCACCATTCTAAGATATTGAAATTCGATCCTCCATGGCCTTGAAGTACACCTTCTTCCAAATACATTTCTAGTTCAGATTTAACTGGTCTATCAAAATCTGCATCTTTAAGATATTCATCAAATGCATCCCATCCCGATCCAATTGATTCTTCATTAGCTTTTGAACTAGTGTTCCCTCTAGAAGATCCACTTTTATTGCTTGCATTTTCCTTCATTAAGGCATCATGAACTTCAGATCCTATTGTTTACTTCAAACAATTGCCTTTCATGTAGATCACAATAGCAAGACCAAATAGACCCTAATGGAGATTTATAATGATCTACTACAGGACATGACACCTGGTATATATGTGTAACAAAACCCTTCAATTATCTGAACTCTTGAATTCAATTCACTACACAAAAAGTTACAGGTGACACTATGGCGGATAAACCGATTTTGAATTAATGATTGTACAATGTAAAAAATATTAAAACTGAATGCACTAACACAAATTAAAAGGAAAGATACTAGAGGACCTGTAGTAGAGGTATTTAACTTGATAACTTGTAAAATTAGTTCAAACATAAAGGTATTCAAGTTAATAACTTGTAAAATGAGTTTTTTTACATTATTATGATATGTATCGTCTTTTTAAAAAAAAACCCAAGCCGGGTATTAAAAAGAATCTGTTCTGGTATAGATCATAATTGGTTACGGCCTACTGGTATAAACCAGTTTCCGGATCCATGTATTGAGATCAAAAAGCATATCCTATCTATACCCTACCTGTAGGCTCGGTTCCGGTTTCGGGTATAGAATACCCAGATATCAAAAAAATAATAAATAAAAAACAGGTTTGTTTTTTTACTGGGTACAGTTTCAGGAGAATGTATGCCCAGAAAAGGGAGAATATCTACTTGCAGCCAATTCTCAACAGCAGATCCTACCACAGAACCAGCCGCTAGATCCTGTATCGTTTATCACAGTTGCCTTCCCTGGAAACAGTGTGTTATTAAGGTTACAATACGTCAAAACATTATTTTAGATAAAATCTCGATAACTATTAATGAGCCAGAATGAAAATAACAAATATGGTTACAGTGCGATTTTGGTGTAGTTTGGAAGACTTTGACCCATTGGACAAGTTCCCTTTTTAGTCAAATCCTTTAGCTTAAACCATTTGACCCGTTACACATGAAACATAACCAAATTGACCAATTTGATAAGTGAAAGGTGTTATAACAAAGCCCAAAACTAGTTGGCAATATAAGCCCAGGAACAACAGCAGCAGAAAGGGAATCCAGTGGAGTAGAGGCACCATTAACACAAGTAATAACATGGCTACAGCTCCATAAACTCCTCTGCTTCAATGCCCAAATCACGAGCAGAAAGTGTTTCTACTGAAGCGGGTGGTAAGGCACCTTGAGCCATTTGAGGAGCATTTACAGGTTTAACATCTGCATACCGAATGCTGCTACTTACAACTTCCACTGCTCTTTTCCGTGATAAGCTCTGCACCAGCAGGCCGTAATATGCAGCCTCCATCCGGAAAGTATTTGGATACTATTAGTAATATGGAACCAGTCCCAATGAATGAACATATTACCTTTCCAGATACCCATACATCACATGTATCAACTCAGTCAAGTTTAATCCTCCATTTTCATTTCTAGGATCGTAAATTAGAATCCGTATAGCATAAGTTTTCTGTCCAAGTTTTATATGTATTAATTCATAGGGGCATTTCATCAAACACCTAGCATGCATCAACACTTGAGAACCTTAATTAAAGTGAAATTGTCCTCCTAATAGAATTTCTACCAGATCATTCACATCCTAAATGAATTATATCAATGTCATTCGCATAATAAAGATTACATCATAAGAATTCAGATTCACGTTATGAATGATTCACCAAGAAGAAAACCCACCTTCTCAATGGAGGTTGTGGGCTTTTAGAGTGAAATTAAACAAGAAAGTGAACATATATATATTGGAAAACTATTGTGTTCAGATATCTTGAAATGCAATTAGTGGAGAATAATATTTAGTCAGCTGAAATGTAATTTTAATAAATGGCAAAGTCTTATATTAAATGCAATAATCTATTATGACCGTGGGGTATGGTGGGGCGTGGGTTTGGGGCATGGGTTGACACGTGGCTTGGGGGGGCTTCGCTGGGCTGACCCACATTTAAGGCGGTATGGTGGGGCGGGGGTTTGGGGCGTGGCCAGCCCAAATGGCTGTTTATATTTTTTAAGACAAAAAATTTAAAATTTTTAATGGTTTTTAAATAAAGAAAATTACATAAAAAAAATTCTTAACGCTTATATTTTTTCTTTATCTTTTCTCTCATCTCCAACATTAGTTCCAACTCTTCACCCTCTAGGTGATCAATGGGCTGGGCTAGAAATTTCATATCATCTCGTCTTTGTTTCAGGGCATCCCTAGCTTCTTTGCTCTTCCGAATTTCGGCCCTTTGTTGTTAGAATACGTTGAATGTATCTAACTTGCATGCATTGTCATCCAACTGATCGCTGTATATTCCCCTACGCGAGCCCGAACTCCCAACTGAAGGCGATGCCGTACCCGATCTTGATTTTTTGAGCGCGCCTTTTTGCGGCATCTCTTCCGTATTCAGGCCGGTTTGGCGAATCATCCAAAAGGTCCTCAAACTCTTGATCTCGTGCATCAGATTGGGCTTGGGACGAGGCCCTTGACCTTTTGGAACACGTTTTAGTTTCGCTACCACTGGGGATATTCGCCCACTTTGGATGGAACTTACAAATCTCCCAACAATGCATGAAACGGAAATCGCTCCCCACATTTGTTTTGAATGTAACCAATGCATTTGTCACAATGTCGGCTTCGGTTTCACCACTTTTTGGGTTTTGCTTTGCTTTATTTAAAAAAGCACTAAATTTTGTAAGTTGGCCGCTTATCTCGCTCCACTTCGAGGATAAGCTATCGTTTTCACGATAAGGCTCCCTTTCCATTTCTTCATGGAATGCTTTACTAATCGCTTCCCACAAATGGCTTCGATGTTGAGAATTTCCTATTTTAATAAAAACAAAATTTAATATATTACAAAGTTATATAAAAAATAACCATAAATATTAAAATAAGGGCTACAAAATATTTAAAAATACCTAAAGTTGGATGTTGAGATTGTTGAAGCCAAGCTCTCGCCAATGCAAGTTCTTCATTAACGACCCATCTTTGTTGTTTTCATTTGGCGGTTTCAAGTGCTTTCTCCGCCTCGTTTTTTTTTTTATGACTTCTCTTTTTGATGGGTTTGGATGCGGAAGGACCATCGTTGGGTGGTTGTGTTTCGGGGACGGTTTCGATGTGGGAAAGGTTGATGGAGGTTGGTGAAAGGTTGATGGGCGTTTGTGGAATCGGGCTAGGTATAGAATCGTCGGTGTGTGGGAAGTTAGTAAACAAACGATTCCCGATATACGATGCATAACCCGCCATATCGGGCATAGAGGAGTGTAATGAAAATGGACGAGGCATTGGACGATTGGGTGGTGGGCTAGGATTTTCTTGGAATGCCCACGGGTTGTTCGGGTCATAACCACGATTATGAGGATGCATTTTTTGTTTTGTAGAAGAGTTAGAAGAGATGATTATAGAAGTTGTGGAGTATATTGTGGTTGAATGTGGTAAAAAAGGAATAGAAGTGTGATATTTATAGTGAAAAAATAACAATTTTTTTTAACATAGCCGTTGGCAACGGCTAGTTTAGTTTAGCCAACGAGAACCCGCCATGTCATACAGATAGACCCGCCCCAAGCCTGGCTTTAAACTCCCGCCCCTTTGGCCACGCCCCAACCCAAGCCCACCCGGGGTGGTGGCTTGGGCGTTTTCAGCCAACCCACGTCCCAACCCAAGCCCCATACCCCATAGTCTAAGAATTACAAGTGAAATTTAAGCATCACTTTACACCTTTCCAAAGAAAATGTTAAAAAAGTGTTCAGATTATCGTATTCAAAGAAAATGTTCAAGTATTCATGTAACACCTCGAAAATTCACGTCCTATAATGTGTTGACACGTGTCATATGATTGAACGTGTGAAAGAATGTTATAAAAGGATTAAAGTTGACAATCATGGAAAGTATGTGAAAATACGAGTTCTAAATGTCAACAGTGAATAAATATATTATATATTAACTCTACATGATGCTCATACCTTCAAACGAATAAATCATGGATCATACGAAGCTAAATATGAAGGAAAGTGAGAGATTTCAAACTACAGGGGTTAAATGTGTCAACATGTTTAAGTTATACCTCTGAGTGACCTTTTGACAAACCCGAAGCTTTGTAACGGTTAATTAAGCTCACTAGAATGTATGATATAAATTTCGTAAAGTTTCGTTATCGTATGAGAAAGTTATGATCAAATTCGTGTGCGAAGGGTTAAAGCGTCAACGTTGAAAGTTAGGACTTTTTCGGGTAACAATAACGTTAACCGAGGACTAAACAAAGTGGGTAAATGTCTTAAAGCCCTTATATGTTAATTTAGAGGGCTCATTGTGCAAAACAAGACATGAAAGCGACCTTTAGAAGGACCAGGGACTAAAACTGCAATTAATGAAAATTTGGTTTGGCTGGATCACACATGCTCGCGTAGCGCGAGCACTAACCACATATGCAGTCGCGCTACACGACTGCCTTGTCTGGACAGATTTTTGATTTTGTTGATTCTTGTCTGCCATAGCCATTGTAGATGACCTTTAAACGATTTTCCTCTTCTTGCTTGGCCCCTAAACAACCCCTAAACATCTAGGGACACTTGTGGATGAGTTGTGGTGAGTAGTAGACTTGTGTGTCAACAATTCATGGTGATTAAACCACAATATAAAGGCCACTAAGTTGCAAACATTCTCCACACATTCATTCTTTCATTCCTGATCATTTGTGGAGCACAAGAGCACCTTCCAATCCTTCCTAGTCGACCATTAGACACTTGTAAGTATGCTTAACCTTCTTTAATTGGGTTTAGCTTAGTTATTTAGCTAAAAGTCAAACCGTCGTAATTACGGTTTGACTTCGAGATTAATTAATAATGGCTCTGTGTTTTGTCGAATTGAAAGTAGTTATAAGTTGGTAGTTATGTGGGTAATAAACCCTTAAAAGGGTCCCCCTGATTCCCACTCTAACTAGGTCAAATGTCGGGTCAAACTTGTCATTAAAAAGTCAACAGGATACTTAGTTTCTAATTTATGCATGATTAGCAATGTAGAACACATACAACCTGTTTGATCATTAATATAACTTGGTAATTAGTGTAAGAACATGTCTAAACATGTTCAACCCGACAATTTAATGTTTAGACCCGGTTCGGAACCGAAAGTCGCAAAGCTTTGACTTTTACTTTGACTTCAGTTCTGGCCCGTTTTGGTATGTTTTAGAAATGCCGTAGAGATTTAATTGGACTAGGTTACATGCTAGTATAACCCTCTGTGATTATACACCTTGGTTCGTTAGTTAACCAATTAATATGCATGATTCCGTTAATTGCTCATATGTTGACCATTATGCCCTTTTCACCTTAAAACGTGATTTTTGAAAATGTAAAAGAGTAAAAACCTTAATTACTAAATTATAAACTTGCACCCAAGATTTGACATCAGTTTGAGGTGTAGAATGAGAGTTATGCTCATTAGCGTAAATTAAAGGCTTTATGTTAATTAAACGGCGTAATTAGCGTATAGCCTATTTAAACATACTTTTTGATATCAAACTCTTTACCCACTAATGTAATATATTATTTTGGGATTTTTGAAGATTTTTAATTAATTTTAGACTGAGCATAACTTATAGTCGTAGGCTTAATCCGATAATTGTCGGTTTTGCCCTTACGGGCCATAAAATGAGTTTTACATATCTAATCGACTCCAAACCTTTTGCTACTGATCTTAAATGATAAATAAATTATTTTAAGCCTTCTGGAATGATAAAAATATCAGATTTCTATATAGGACCCGGAAACGGCTTCTAATCGCCTAAGTAAGCGTTTTTAGCGCATAGTATGTACTAGAACTATTTTGAACATACAAAGGTTGATATCTACTGATATTTGAGGCAAATTATTATATTTTAACAGTAAGCAAAAGTTGTTTAACTCAGACTTCAGTTTTGAGCTTTTCGGCTTATGTGAAATTACCAAAATGCCCCTACGGTGCATAGTATGGTTATAACTAATAAATTTCACATATATACTTTACCCTACTGTTATAACTTATTAAATTAAGTATTTTTGCTGATTACATCAGACCTGTAACTCGGATTAATACTTAAACTCTTTTATAACCTTTTAAATGACCAAACTACCCCTACGGGGCATAGCTTGTGTTTAAATTCGTTTCGGGCATAATAAAAGACATCTCACTGATGTCACAACATATTTGAGGCATATTAACTTAGGAAACCTGTATATAGCTCTTATGAATACCCATTACGCTTATTACGCGTTCGGTTCGGTTTACGTAACTAGTTTACATGAATTAGCCGAAACGGGTCAAACCTTATCGGTTTTATCTCAAAATCCAGAATGTGTATGAATTACCCATATAAGACAAGTCTCCGAACTTGTCAGGTCTAAATCACATTCTATCCGGTCTTCGCTTAATCGTGCGTACGAACCGTATCTTTGAAACTAACCGGTCTAAGCTTAAGCTTAATTAAAGACCCGTTAGGATTCTAATAGGTTATTATAAACCTTCGTTCCAGATTAGGAGGACCAGTAAAAGCTACTTGCAATTGCTTATTGTGATTATTACTTGCTCAGGTAAATACTTTTAACTTATTTTCCCTATACGGGCTTGGGTTACGGTATATAAAATACCGCTTGATCGGGCATCAAATCTTCCATCGTTGGGTGGTTAATTGAATAATTTAATCGGCCCGTTTAAACAGTTTTGTTTACTTAAAAGCCTTTGGGGGGTTAATGACCATGTCCCGGATATCCTTGGCATCATTTTACGAAATGGCCACGACCTAAGCGCGGAGTGTAGGCGTACACTCGTCAGTGCATAAAAAGGAATAATGTGGTGTGTCTATTGATCTTTAACCCGGACACGATCCGGGCTACTGAACGCATAAGGAACATGTAATTCGTTCACAAGATTATATATTTAAATAATTCTCCCAAGTTATAAAATGTTTATGCCACGTGCATCCAAATCAATTTTCAATCATTTTCTAAAATAAGTCAGTTGATTGTATTTACCAGTGTAAACTGACGTATTTTCCCAAAAAGATTAAATGCAGGTACTAAGCGTAATTGGCTGGATATTTCTCCTTAGCATCGATAGAAGTCTCGCAAGCTTAAGATGCCTAACATCTGTTGAACTACTGTTTCCATTTTATTTTCGATCCATCTGTGGATAAACAATCGACTATTGTGGACATGATATTACAATATTTTATTCGGTTGAAATATTATATCTTTCAATTGCTTCCGCTGTGCATTTAAATATTGTGTTGTTTGACTATTATGTTGCCAACCACGTCACGATACTCCCCACCGGGCCAACACTGACAGGTTGGTATCAGAGCCAACACTGAGTTAATTAAACGCTAGCCTTATGTGTTTAATCTCAGTTACACAGTTGCACATTCTTGAGTCTAGACAAGAACATAGGACAAATTCTAATTCGTTTTATTTTGTCCTTATTTAGTTCTTTTGTTATTTTTCTGATTAGCCCTTGCATGGGCAAGTCATTTTCTGTTAGAAGACCCGTTTAGGGCAGTGTGTACTTTGTAAAATTAATGGAATGTTGTTTATAAATTTCACTTTTGCTATTATATGCATAAATATTAGATATGAAATAAATAAATCAAAATCATTCCTTTTTTATAATAATCTGCCTATTAAATATTGAATAAGAATCTTAAGAGTGAAACCTAGCCTGAGTGTCATTATAAAGACCTGGCCAAGATGGTAAGACCTGTTTAAAAGATTCAAATCCCAGTTAACATCTGAAAACATGTTAACGCTCCTTGCAGACGTGATTCGTTAAAATCACACACGTCATTTTTATATAAGGATCTTTTCAAAGATTCCTAACCCAATTAAATGATCTCTGAATCATGGGTTTAAATCATCAATTGAGATGATCATATTTTAACCATACGTTGGTAATATAGTGCCTACGGGCCTTGCTCATTTCTACATGAGCCAAAAGACAGTGGTAGCGATGACTCCCTGTCCGAAAAAGGTAATGAACTTTGATTCAAACCTTAATGCCTCGATTCTCTGAAATCATGGCTTATATCATCCTATAAGATGATCATATTATAAACATCCCTTAGAAGGGAAGTGCCTACGGGCTATAGTTAATGTCCTCTGAGACTAAAGACAGTGGTAGCCTACAACTCTCTGTCAAGAAAAGGTAATGAACTTTGATTCAAACCTAAATGCCTCGATTCTCTGAAATCATGGCTTATAAATTAAACTTGTCTACGCGACTAGGCCATTTGTGCTATTATTAACTTGTAAATTAGGAATTTATGATAAAAATCCTGAATAAAATAAATATCTTTACTTTCCTGCCAGTATACATTTTAAAAAGAATCTTAAAGGTACGACCTAGCCTGTATGTCATTCCAGACGAGGCCAAGATGGTAGAACCTATTCAAAGGATCCAAATCCTTGTAACATGGTAAATATATTAACACTCCTGGCAACAATGATGCAATAAAATCACACTTGTCATCTTTACATTAGGAATTTTCCAAACCCCTTGTTTAGCCTAATGATCAATAGGAATCATGGCTAATAAACGTCGAACATGATGTACGCATCAAAACATCCATTCGAGGTGTATACCTACGGGTAAAGATGAATACATGAGAAAGATAGTTTTATTTCATAACTTTTTGTCAAGACAATGAACTATGAAATTTTCCGATCCAAAGGAATCATTGATTATGTTTTAAAATTTCCCTAGTGACAAGGCCTCTGAGCCATCAAAAGTCCTTTGGAACAAGCCCATGTGCTGTATATAAAAGATGTCAGTATGACATTGGCAGTCGTGACTTATGTCCCCTGTCTAATAAATATGAAGGATTATATTCCGCTTAAATGCCAAAGATGGTTTATTTAAAAACTTAGGCAAAACATAATCAAATAAATTAAATACTATCTATTGGCCTATATGGTTTAATTGCACCATGGCTATTTATTCATCAAATTCGACAATTCGCTATATGATTAAACAAATTATTTCTACTTGGTTAGTAGCCTTCAAAGCTTCACCATGGCTGACTCCTCTGAAGCTCACAATCATCCAGTTGATCAGAATGATGATGCAAGACTGAACTTAACATGCATCGAGTTTCAGGCTATGATAAATACAGCCGTAAACAACACTGTGGACCGTGTGTTGAAGGATCATAAGCGAAAGTGCAATAAAACCCAAAATAGGAGTTACAAAAAGGGTAAGACCGGTTCAAGCTATAACCAGTCCAAACCAAAGGAGGCAAAACCCAAATGTAAAACCTGCAAAAGAAGACACTGGGGACAGTGTCGATCAAATCAAAAGAAAAAGCAATGTGGCATCTGTAAAAGAGCTGGCCACCAGTCCCACGAATGTAGGGACATAAAGAATGCAAACTGTTTCAGCTGCGGCTAAAAGGGCCACATCAGTACTAATTGCCCTAAGGCTGCCAAGGAAGGAGCAACTAAGTCTGGGAAGGATTTGAAGGACAAACAACAGACAGGTGAAAAGACCAGATGCAAAACATGTAGGAAATACCACCTCGGGAAATGCATATATGAATCTCAGCCTCTACCCTGTGGAATCTGCAAGTCCAGGGAGCATAAGACCTTGGATTGCAAGAGATTGGGAGACGCAACCTGCTACGGTTGCAATGAAAAAGGGCACATTAGGACCAACTGCCCTAAATACGCTAAAAAGCTTGAGGAAGTTAAGAAGACCGAAGCTGGAAGCTCTCAAATGGGCGCTCAGGAGGCTATTCAGGATGACAATGTCATAACAGGTATTTTCTTTATCAATAACGCTCATGCTAGAGTATTAATTAATTCAGGTTCAGATAAGTCTTCCGTAGACACTAGATTTTGTAAATCATTAAATCTGCCTGCTAAAACTCTAAGCGTTAAATGTAAAGCAAAATTGACCGATGGTACCTCAGAGACTGCTTCAGCAATATTAGATGGATGTTTTTATATCCATTAGGAATCATTCTTTTCTGCTGTCCTCGTTTCCATGTATATAATAAAGGACTCGATATAGTGATAAGAATGGGTTGGTCGTCTGGTAGCCAAGCCCATATTGTAGATGATAAGAGGCGAGTAGTTATCAAAACTCCTTATGGTGAGCCTTTGACCACTCAAGGAGATACGTTTGGGTTAAGATGCTGCTAAGTCTCTCATAAGATCTTAAACTTAGCAAACTTTTAGAAATTTTCCCATAAAAACCGCAGATATTAGGTGTAAGGTAAAAGTTACAGACGAAATCGGAAGAATCATTTCTTTTGTTCCTATCAGAAACCTTCAGTCGTAGAGTTCTCGAAATGTCCTCTCTCTAAGAGGAAGTGCGTCAGCATATATAGTTGATATCTTTTTAATCTCTATCGATTCCGAATCCCAGATGGAATGATAAAAGCGCCATATGAGGATTGGTGTATCTTAATAAGTTCCATAGATTGCTTCCATGCCTGATCAGTATGGAGGTTTAATGCATGGGACCACAAAGATATTCCGAGAGGTCATATGGTACTAAAGTCAACTAATGGTATTCAAAGGAGATATCCAGAATGGAATTGTCCAAGTAAATGTTTCCGATTAAGGAATTCGTGGACTAGTAACATAAAGGTGTCACTTATTTGACACAAGCAATGATGGGTGAACTGGAGCCTGAGATAGGGAAATCTCTATAACCTCCTTGTATCTTGATTATCTTCTCCTAAGACTACCCTGTTTACCTCCTGAGAGGCAAGTAGAGTTAAGATTAACATCCCGCTTTGGGTTAGAGTGTTGTAAGAACTCCATGCTAATTATGGAATAACCGAGACCCTGATTAAGTAAATTTTAAGATATAGATTCGTATAGCTTAACTCAATATCCTGAGAATTCGGTATAGTTAAGTATGAAAGACGGTTCATTTTGCTTATGCATTGTTTACCGCAACCCTAATTAGGCAACGATTGAGAATCGCCATCAGCTGCTCAGGATCGTCGATTTGTTCGACTAACAACAAGGATTAACTATTCCTTAAAAATTAATTAAGCAGTGGTTGGAATAACCATCTCACCTTAAGATAAGCTTTTCTATAATAGTTGATATATAAGCATCAAGGCTGCTCCTTTGGAGACCTTGTATTGGTGGAATGTTAAACATCTATTGTTAGGACAATAGACTGGTAAGTCCAATTATCAGGATCTGAAAGTTGCATTAGAAACAATGAATAAGATCATACAAACCCCTAATTATCTATAAGTTGCCATTATTCGGCAGAAAATCAAGGATTAATGGAAAGTAGTAACCTTCCTAAATTCTTGTTAAGAAATAAGGCTCAACAAAAGATATCACCCAGGAAGGGTGTGCCAAATTCATTAAATTATCAGGCTAGTCAGGCTCTGAGTATATAGAACCATTCGAAGGATTTGAATGTATCAAGATTAAATAGTTTACGAGCTAAGACCTAATTAAAGTCAAGGATTAATGTAAAGTAGTAACCTTCCTAAATTCTTGTTAAGAAATAAGGCTCAACAAAAGATATCACCCAGGAAGGGTGTGCCAAATTCGTTAAATTATCAGGCTAGTCAGGCTCTGAGTATATAGAACCATTCGAAGGATTTGAATGTATCAAGATTAAATAGTTTACGAGCTAAGACCTAATTAAGGAGCTCGGTGGAACGCGCAATGCACCCCACCCTAATGATGTAAGGATGTGTTTCGCCAATAAGTCAAGAAACACTATCACATAATGACATACATATTTATGATATGATGAGCAACCTATGTCGATTAAGGATCGACAGGATTAGAAGCTCCAAAGGATACATGTACCTATCATAAAGGTCAATTGTAATGCCATAGAGGCTCAAAGGTACTGGGGAAGATTAAGCCCAATATAAGGCAGAAATTACTTCCTCTACTTTAACAAATCTCGAGCTCGAGATTTCTTTTAAGGGGGTGAGGATGTAACACCTCGAAAATTCACGTCCTATAATGTGTTGACACGTGTCATATGATTGAACGTGTGAAAGAATGTTATAAAAGGATTAAAGTTGACAATCATGGAAAGTATGTGAAAATACGAGTTCTAAATGTCAACAGTGAATAAATATATTATATATTAACTCTACATGATGCTCATACCTTCAAACGAATAAATCATGGATCATACGAAGCTAAATATGAAGGAAAGTGAGAGATTTCAAACTACAGGGGTTAAATGTGTCAACATGTTTAAGTTATACCTCTGAGTGACCTTTTGACAAACCCGAAGCTTTGTAACGGTTAATTAAGCTCACTGGAATGTACGATATAATTTTCGTAAAGTTTCGTTATCGTATGAGAAAGTTATGATCAAATTCGTGTGCGAGGGGTTAAAGCGTCAACGTTGAAAGTTAGGACTTTTTCGGGTAACAATAAAGTTAACCGAGGACTAAACAAAGTGGGTAAATGTCTTAAAGCCCTTATATGTTAATTTAGAGGGCTCATTGTGCAAAACAAGACATGAAAGCGACCTTTAGAAGGACCAGGGACCAAAACTGCAATTAATGAAAATTTGGTTTGGCTGGATCACACATGCTCGCGTAGCGCGAGCACTAACCACATATGCAGTCGCGCTACGCGACTGCCTTGTCTGGACATATTTTTGATTTTGTTGATTCTTGTCTGCCATAGCCATTGTAGATGACCTTTAAACGATTTTCCTCTTCTTGCTTGGCCCCTAAACAACCCCTAAACATCTAGGGACACTTGTGGATGAGTTGTGGTGAGTAGTAGACTTGTGTGTCAACAATTCATGGTGATTAAACCACTATATAAAGGCCACTAAGTTGCAAACATTCTCCACACCTTCATTCTTGCATTCCTGATCATTTGTGGAGCACAAGAGCACCTTCCAAGCCTTCCTAGTCGACCATTAGACAATTGTAAGTATGCTTAACCTTCTTTAATTTGGTTTAGCTTAGTTATTTAGCTAAAAGTCAAACCGTCGTAATTACGGTTTGACTTCGAGATTAATTAATAATGGCTCAGTGTTTTGTCGAATTGAAAGTAGTTATAAGTTGGTAATTATGTGGGTAATAAACCCTTAAAAGGGTCCCCCTGATTCCCACTCTAACTAGGTCAAATGTCGGGTCAAACTTGTCATTAAAAAGTCAACAGGATACTTAGTTTCTAATTTATGCATGATTAGCAATGTAGAACACATACAACCTGTTTGATCATTAATATAACTTGGTAATTAGTGTAAGAAGATGTCTAAACATGTTCAACCCGACAATTTAATGTTTAGACCCGGTTCGGAACTGAAAGTCGCAAAGCTTTGACGTTTGCTTTGACTTCAGTTCTGGCCCGTTTTGGTATGTTTTAGAAATGCCGTACAGCTTTAATTGGACTAGGTTACATGCTAGTATAACCCTCTGTGATTATACACCTTGGTTCGTTAGTTAACCAATTAATATGCATGATTCCGTTAATTGCTCATATGTTGACCATTATGCCCTTTTCACCTTAAAACGTGATTTTTGAAAATGTAAAAGAGTAGAAACCTTAATTACTAAATTATAAACTTGCACCCAAGATTTGACATCAGTTTGAGGTGTAGAATGAGAGTTATGCTCATTAGCGTAAATTAAAGGCTTTATGTTAATTAAACGGCGTAATTAGCGTATAGCCTATTTAAACATACTTTTTGATATCAAACTCTTTACCCACTAATGTAATATATTATTTTGGGATTTTTGAAGATTTTTAATTAATTTTAGACAGAGCATAACTTATAGTCGTAGGCTTAATCCGATAATTGTCGGTTTTGCCCTTACGGGCCATAAAATGAGTTTTACATATCTAATCGACTCCAAACCTTTTGCTACTGATCTTAAATGATAAATAAATTATTTTAAGCCTTCTGGAATGATAAAAATATCAGATTTCTATATAGGACCCGGAAACGGCTTCTAATCGCCTAAGTAAGCGTTTTTAGCGCATAGTATGTACTAGAACTATTTTGAACATACAAAGGTTGATATCTACTGATATTTGAGGCAAATTATTATATTTTAACAGTAAGCAAAAGTTGTTTAACTCAGACTTCAGTTTTGAGCTTTTCGGCTTATGTGAAATTACCAAAATGCCCCTACGGTGCATAGTATGGTTATAACTAATAAATTTCACATATATACTTTACCCTACTGTTATAAATTATTAAATTAAGTATTTTTGCTGATTACATCAGACCTGTAACTACTTAAACTCTTTTATAACCTTTTAAATGACCAAACTACCCCTACGAGGCATAGCTTGTGTTTAAATTCGTTTCGGGCATAATAAAAGACATCTCACTGATGTCACAACATATTTGAGGCATATTAACTTAGGAAACCTGTATATAGCTCTTATGAATACCCGTTACGCTTATTACGCGTTCGGTTCGGTTTATGTAACTAGTTTACATGAATTAGCCGAAACGGGTCAAACCTTATCCGTTTTATCTCAAAATCCAGAATGTGTATGAATTACCCATATAAGACAAGTCTCCGAACTTGTTGGGTCTAAATCACATTCTATCCGGTCTTCGCTTAATCGTGCGTACGAACCGTATCTTTGAAACTAACCGGTCTAAGCTTAAGCTTAATTAAAGACCCGTTAGGATTCTAATAGGTTATTATAAACCTTCGTTCCAGATTAGGAGGACCAGTAAAAGCTACTTGCAATTGCTTATTGTGATTATTTCTTGCTCAGGTAAATACTTTTAACTTATTTTCCCTATACGGGCTTGGGTTACAGTATATAAAATACCGCTTGATCGGGCATCAAATCTTCCATCGTTGGGTGGTTAATTGAATAATTTGATCGGCCCGTTTAAACAGTTTTGTTTACTTAAAAGCCTTTGGGGGGTTAATGACCATGTCCCGGATATCCTTGGCATCATTTTACGAAATGGCCACGACCTAAGCGCGGAGTGTAGGCGTACACTCGTTAGTGCATAAAAAGGAATAATGTGGTGTGTCTATTGATCTTTAACCCGGACACGATCCGGGCTACTGAACGCATAAGGAACATGTAATTCGTTCACAAGATTATATATTTAAATAATTCTCCCAAGTTATAAAATGTTTATGCCACGTGCATCCAAATCAATTTCCAATCATTTTCTAAAATGAGTCAGTTGATTGTATTTACCAGTGTAAACTGACGTATTTTCCCAAAAAGATTAAATGCAGGTACTAAGCGTAATTGGCTGGATATTTCTCCTTAGCATCGATAGAAGTCTCGCAAGCTTAAGATGCCTAACGTCTGTTGAACTACTGTTTCCATTTTATTTTCGATCCGTCTGTGGATAAACAATCGACTGTTGTGTACATGATATTACAATATTTTATTCGGTTGAAATATTATACCTTTCAATTGCTTCCGCTGTGCATTTAAATATTGTGTTGTTTGACTATTATGTTGCCAACCACGTCACGATACTCCCCACCGGGCCCACCGGTGACACGTGGAAATCGGGGTGTGACAATTCAGTGTGGAGGGGTTTGAAAAAAGGGACATATAGCGTCATTTGGCAGTCATACATCGCCACATCATCAACAACCTTTGCCCCACGCCATGAAGAAACCTCACGCCCCCTGACCCCACGCCACCCCATGAAGTGGTACACAATCGAGAAAGGTCCAAATTAGCGATCCGGTACGCATACCGGAGGCGATTGGGACGACTCTGTACCGCGATTCGGTACGACCGATCTGGTACGCGATACAAGGGTCTTTTAGCGTTTCCTGTGACTATGTGTCAACCAACATTTACCTCTCTAATTTTAAATGAAACTTGTTCGTGCAGGTCTTTTGACTCTTTTCTACAAACCAAGGACATTCAAAGGTGTAGTTCTCCAAATGAACGCGTGTTGGAAACTTAGAACAAGTATTAGAGATAAAACCATTTTAAGTGTGCCGCCTTAGGGGCATTTATCTAATTTCATGATGACTCAATTATGCTCGTTATCATCAGCAATGTGAATCGTGTAGCCGTTGCTAGTAGTATCAAGGTTCATGTTAACAAGTTAACATGGCTAGTGCTCCATAAACTCCTGCTTCAATGCCCAAATCACGAGCAGATGGTGTTTCTACTGAAACTGGTGGTAAGGCACCTTGAGCCATTAGAGAAGCATTTACAGGTTTAACATCTGCATAACAAAATGCCACTATTTACATCTTCCCCTGCTCTTCTCTGTGATAAGCTCTCCCATCAACAGGCAGCCTCCACCTGGAAAGTATTTGGACCTGCCGTAATGAAACTATTTCTTATCCAGAGACTAGGAGTCATCTTCTTGTTCAAAAAAACATATTAGAATTTTAGTGTTCGTGTAAATCACCTTTACAAGAACCTAAAACCGAATTGTTAGGTCGAAGAATGTGATCAAAGAAGCCATTTCAAGTAACAGACATCTACAAAGAAATGGGTCTTCTGAGAACCCAGAAATCAAGAAAATCCATGTGACTTTCTTTGAGGAATTTTATCAAGCAGCTTAACTGCATCCTTAATAAATCAAACTTCACATCCATTGCAACCAAAGCATTTTAACCCACACCCAACGTCAAACCTAACTTCACTGTCATACCATGAATCACCAATCCACATTCAAAAACTATAATCCCAACACAATTTTAGACTTTTGGCGTATGCCGATCAGAAAGAAATCCGCAACAGGAATGCATTGTAAGAATCTGAGTGCTGAATTGGGCCTTGCATGACATTTGAATTAAAATTCAATATTGGTTCTTGTCTTCTTGAGCATTGATTAACGTAATAGGAATTCAGAAGTTCGCAATCGCAACAAGTGGCTGCAAAAATTGAATTGGGCCTGCATCACATTTGGACTTTAAAAGAGTTTTAGATGATTGGGGTTTCGTCTTTAAAATTGGGCTTTGAAAGCCCAATGGACACCCAAACGGGTTTCTGCGTGTTGACAGCTTATACACTGAATCTAAGTTACTTTGACATGTTACTACTATCTTAGGTAGCGTTTGGTATGAAGTAATAGAAGATGGAATGGAATGGATCATTTTGATGGAATGAAAAAAGAAACATGTTTGGTTATCATGTGGTAATGAAATATAGCATTCCAAAGGAATGTAACTCCTTCCAAATATAACAATTTCCATTCCTTTGTATGAGTGTGTTTTTTTTTCCATTCCTTCAACGAATGGAATGAAGGAATGGAAAGAAATATATTATTATTGTTATTGTTATTGTTATTATTATTATTATTATTATTCATACTAATATTAATATATAAAAATTATTATAAATCTTTTTACCATTATTATTATTATTATTATTATTATTATTGAGTCAATTATTTTTTTTTCGTTTTTAATACAATGTAAAGATTCATTCTATTCACATATGAGTAACCAAACATCACAATGGAATGGAATGATCCATTTCATTCCGTTGTCGATTCCATTACCTCGTACATTCAATTCTATCATCCATCTCATTACCCCATAGCAAACAGACCCTTGGTGCTTAATATATATTTATTTTTACATTCGTTTTTTTCCATTAATCAATTACAGGGGCGTCTCCGAAAATGTAAAAAGAAATTTTGGACCCTGGACGAGATAAAATACTGGACCCTACCAGTCCTATAATATAGTTTTTTTTAAATATACATAAAACTTAAACACTTAAATAGAAGGGGCCGGAATATTAGAACTTAAAATCCGATAGTCGTTAAAAGACGGAAAAAAAAACTATACGAAAAAAAAAGAAATAAATTTGATAAAACCAAACGGAGATAATAAAAATTATTCCTAAATTAAATAATTTGTTGACGGATACAAAAAAAATTAGTGAAAGATCAAATAAAATTAATAAATCCAAAAGTAACTAAAGAGATAATCTTATTAAATAATAATAAAAATTAAATAAGATATAAAATTAGAAAAATCAATAAATGAAAGGTTAAAAACTAAAATATTAATTACAGTAATTTAGTTCCCAAAATTAAAAAAATCACTAAATGAAAGGTTAAAAACTAAAATATTAATTTACAGTAAGTTAGTTCCCAATTTATAAAAAGTACAATAAAATAAGGGTAAATTACACTTTTCGTTCTTTATGTTTGTAGCGGGTTGCATTTGATGACCTTTAACTTCAATAATTACAGTTACAATCCTTTATTTGGAAAACTCGTTGCATGTTTCGTCCTTTACCCCAAACCATGTTAGAAATTTAAGTTAACTCTGATCATGTACTTAGCATGTGAGGGTATTTATATCCTTTTACCCTCTATTCCTCACACCTTATAAACCCTCTTTCACTTTCCTTACCAAATTAGGGTTTCAAACTTCAAACCTGCTAGCTCCACCACCACCACCACTGTATCCACCACCACTAATCGACCTACCACCGTTCATCCACTGTCACGGCCGTCAACGACCACCATCCATCCACCACCACCACAACCATGGACGACACCTTATAACCTACCCCATCATCACTGTGAGTTATTAAATTCAACCCACCCACCAAAACCTACACCCGCCCCATGTACAGTAGACAACTCCACAACCTTCTACTCCACCGCGGTTGATTCCAGAACGGGACAGGTTCTCCGGAACGTCATCGGAACGGTTTTCTCATGCTTCTGTTTCATCCGAGAGAGACAAAGTTCGACGGTGTCTCCGATTTGACACTTGATCGTGAATTGATCGACGGCGGCGATCAGCTAATCAGTTATGGTTTTTAGGTGATTTAATTTACAGGTTTATTTAATTATGTTGGAGAACTGTAAAGTGTTATGTTGTTTTGTTAGATCTTCAATTTCTCGATTGAGGGGAATTTTTTTTACAGTTTTGTTATGTGTTTGTTGAAGTTTTATTTTTTTGCTGATAGGAGCAAATGTTCTACCTGATTTGAGGTTTTTTCATATCTAATTGAAGTTAATAACAATTACCTGATTTGAGGTTTTTTATATCTAATTGAAGTTAATAACAATTAGAATCTAATTGAAGTTGATAACAATTAGAATTGAACAGATTATTGAAGATCATGATGCTCTGTTATGATTGTTACTCTGGTTCTCTACATCAATGGATTCTTGGATATGACGAATTTTTGTTTTTTTGTGTTGTTTATTAAAATAATTTTTAAATAAATAGGTAATTGGTAAAAAGACTAAATAACCCTTAAGTGAATACACTTAACTGAAATTTTTAACCTGGTTAGTACTAAAGGACGTAAAGTGTAACGGGTTTCGCAAATAAAGGACTGTGACTGTAATTATTGAAGTTAAAGGTTATCCGTTGCAATCCGGTAAAAACATTAAGGACGAAAAATGTAATTTACCCATAAAATAACGTTCACGCCTATCATCTTATGACAATTGGTTATATAACTTTTTGTACTCCTACTCTGCTCTTGTAGTCCTATATGTTTTCTTAAAACATTTTAAATTATATTATAGGTAATGAGTGGATCAGTTATAGGGGTTGACGTTATGCTTTTCCCATGGTTTGGTTTTTTTTATTTGAAATGTAAACTTCATTAGAAAACCACCAACCCGAAAATCGGGAGGCACAACACACAACCGAACTACATAATTACAAATTTACACCAATTATCCCATGGTTTGGTTGAGCATAAGATCTTTCATGTTTGCCTTTTGTAGTATTATATAAAATAATATAATATTCTGCTTCGTTTATAGGTGTGGCAACCTCTATAGGTTGCATCCGAGCCTTCATATTTTAATATGAATAACCAGCATGAAAGGTCTTATGCTTTTGGCCTAAGGGTATATTCGTATATTCTTGCTGGCTTTGCTACAACTTGCAAACATGAAAGATGTGGGTTTGTATTTTTGTGTAAGTCTTGACCCTTGATTCAGTTTGATCTTTGGATGCAATTATGTTATTTGATTCATATGTGGTCTCTATTTCTTTGTTCAAGTTGATTAGAGGATTAGGATTAGTGTTGGCGAAAACAAGGCGAACTTGGAGATGAAGGGATTCAGAAGGATTAATAGGTTGATGCTTCAAGTTGAAGGTGTTGTCTAAATTGGAAGAGGCAATATCAACTTTGAAGAAAATAAAAGACCCAAACATTCAATTGCCTCACTAAATGATGTAGTAGTTAATTTTTTTTGAACGGCCAACAAACTCATTCCCGAGGACTCTCGGGGCACCCACTGGACAAACGGAGTACTCCGAGAGTAACCAGAGTCCACCACCAATTCCAGGGAAAACCCGGTAACCCACCCGCCTGTAGGCACGACGGTGAAATTACCGGTAAAACCCGTTTGGCTCAAGGATCCAACTCAGGTTTCCCTGGGTCTCCTATCATTGCCCACCAGTGCCTCACTCTGCACCAAGTGAGAGTCGAACCTGCATCTCTCAAGAGAAATGCAAGCCCTCCACCACTTGATCTAGAGATCATTGGCAGTTAGTTTTGTTAATTGCTGCTTCATTGTAAATTAAAATTGGAAGTAGTTTTAGTTAATATAAAATATGTTTTGATTACCTTGGGTTCTGCCTCAATGTTTTCATAACCGGACCGGACATCGAATCGGACGTCTTACTGGTTCATTGGTCGGACCGGTTGGACCGGTTGAACCGGATTTACGAACCGGAAAACATTATATATAGTATAAATATTTTAAAAACATATAAAATAATAGATAATGTTAAAATGTTCTAATTTTGCATTAAAATTCAATTCTATCTATACTTTTAGTTTAAATAAAGTTTTTTAGTTTAAATAAAGTTTGTTATAGCATCTTACGGTGAAATTATATACATTTCATTAATGAAGGGTGTTCATGAATATTTTAAGTTGTTTTATTAAAATCTCAAGGTTTAAATGTGTCAATTCTATAATTCTAAAAGGGGTTTATTTAAATTAATTAATATATAACCTTGATATATAAACTTAGGTTGTACGGTGTGGGACTCGGCAACGGGCGGCAAACAAGTTTGCCGATCGGCAAACACCGGCGCCGACTATTTGGGGACGCGGCAAACCAAAGGAATCGGGGACAGGTTACCGAGTCGGGAAAGATGGATTTTGGAAGGTGGGCCATGTTTTAACGGTAATATTACCGTTCAAATAAAAAAAAATTATTTTTTCTTTAAAAAATTAAACTTTAAATATCAAACCAAACTATAACCAAATACCTTCAAATATATACCCAACCAACCCAAAAAATACAACCAATTCTTCCCAAACATTTACAAAACAAAATGGCGGATGAACTCCCGTTATGGTTCCCACCCATGAGTAGCGACGATTCATCCGATAGTAGCATTCTTTTTTTTCAAAATCTCATCGAAGAAGCCGAACTTCAAGACACGGGCACATCTAACCGAAGGAGATATATTGAACGTCAACGTGAGGAGGGGCATGAGACACTCATGGCGGATTATTTTGTTGAAGACCCGAAGTACAACGAAGATATCTTTCGGCATAGGTTCCGTATGTCGAAACGTTTGTTTCTAAAAATTGTGGCCGACGTGGAAGAGAACGACCCGTGGTTTGTAGAGGCCCCCGATGCGCGAGGTAAGAAGGGCTTTACGCCGTTGCAAAAGGTGACATCGCCGTTGCACCCATTTCGTTTGGCGTTTTTGTCCGACAGAGTATCGAGGCCAATATATGCGAGGAGATCATCGATACCCGACTGTTATGCTCGAAGCGGTTGCTTCTCAAGACTTATGGTTTTGGCATGCTTTTGCCGGTCCACCGGGTTCTCAAAACGATATCAATGTTCTACAACAATCTCCGTTATTTTTAACGGAACGAAATGGAACCGCGCCAAAATGTCCATTTTACGTTAACAACCATTTATACAAACGTGGTTATTTGCTCGTGGATGGAATCTACCCTTCGTGGTCCGTGTTTGTGAAGTTGATCCCTTACCCTCACGAAGTAGACCAAAAGAAATTCAAGAGGCAACATGAGGCGGCAAGAAAAGACGTCGAACGGGCTTTTGGTGTTTTGAAGGCGAAATGGGGTGTAATGAGTCGACCGATGCGAGTAAAATCCGTTAAAAAAATTAGAAGTGTCGTGTACACGTGTATTATTTTACACAATATGATTTTGAAAGATGAAGGAAAGGCGATAGCACCGGTGCACATTCGGGATCCTCCGGTCGAGCCCGCTCTAGACGATACGGTGTTGGGCGAGTTGATGGATGAAGACACGCATTGGAGACTAAAAAACGATCTCATAGATCATTGATACGTGGTTGAAAACCGGTGATCGTTTATGCTTAAGTTGATGTTTTTACATAGCTTTTAATCTTGAATAGCCTACTTTTAATGGGATTTGTGTTTTACAGGTCTAAAAGAGTTTAAGGAGCTAATCGGGAGCTTTACGGAGCACCGGGAGCGAACAGGATCAACCGGGGAGGTGAAATGAACAAAACCGGGTTAATCACGAAGATTGGATGTGTTTTGGGGGAAGTTAATGGATTTAAAATGAGTATATTGGAAGATGGCATGATAGAGGGCTGAATTACGAGAACGTGGGCGAAAACGGTGAGTAAAACGGAGCTATAACGAAGAAGTTATGAAGAAAACAGTTTTGGACGAAACTGACAAAACCAGGCAGCGTCGGGGACGCCCAAAGGGGCCGTCGGCGACGCCCTCTGGATTGTTCCGTCGGCCAGAAACCTCCGTAAACAGCTAATTAAGCCGTCGGGCGAAACTGAGACTTCCAAGGGCCGTCGGGGACGCCCTAAATGGCCGTCGGCGACGCCACCTGCATTCTCATATCGCGAAAAAACTTGATTTTTGAGTTGGGGACGAGTTATAACATCAATTTTGACCAAAAAACGGGAGTTACACATTGTTTTTGAGTTTTGAACTTGATCTTGGAGCCTATTCTCACCATCTATCACCTACCAATCTTCAATCCATCATCACCATTACCTAATCAACACCCGAATCATCATCATCATCTAATCCATCATCCACAAACCCTAATCCTTTCACCATCATCATCTTTCACCAAACCTCATCATTCACCATTCTCAAGGCTTCAAGATGACTCCATCCGCATTCCAAGCATCCGGTGATCAAGTTGCATCAACCATGAGCGGCTAATCATCTCGGTTTCACCCCGGTGTAGGTAGTTGTTACTTTTAGGGTTTCAATTTGTTCTTGTTTCATCTTAGTGACAATTTGTATTTGGTTTTTGAAACTTTTGACAATAGTATTACATTTGTTACGAATTCGTGAATTGTCGAACGATGTTAAAAGTTATGACTTTGCGAAACGGTGATATGTAATTGTACGTTGTCGTTGTTAGGATTTACTTGTGTTGATTACAAAGTGTCTTTTTGTCCGTTCTTCGGGGCGTTGATAGTTAGTAGCACCTAAGTCACGGTACACTAAATCCGTTAATCGAATGCATTTGAGTTGAAACTAAAACTTGTAGAAATCCTAGGTTAACAATTACCGAAACCGGGTGTGATTCCTTTTTATTATAATTGTTCTAGTATCCAAAATTCTTGCAATCGTTAATTAGTAGTTGTTACTCATTTTTATCACATCATCTAGTTTAAAATCATATCTTCCAAATAAACAAAAACACAACATTATTCTAGTAAGCTTCATAATCGTGACACAATTGTTTAATTCATTCGAATCCATACACAAACCACATACTCTTCGTGGTTCGACCCCTTACTACCACTAACGATCTCATAGATCATCTCGCAAGTCAAGATTTACCCCACCTTTTGGTCGATTCCGACGAAGACTAGTTTAAATTGTTTCAAGTTAATGTAATTTTATTGTTTTTTAATTTAGTGTAATTTTGATGTTTTTAATTTAATTTATGAAAGTTTATTGTTTTTTAATTTAATGTATTTATTCTACATTTATTAATATTTAAATAAAATAGTGCACAAAAAAATAATAATAAAAGTTTACCACTTCAGCAAGTGTTTAAACCATTGCCAACATTTTTCAGCAAAGTTTAAACACTTTGGCCTGATTGACATGGCGCGCTCTGATTGGTCGGTTTTTTTGTTTGCCACTCCAAAGTGTTTAACCACTCCCTACACCCTTAGAGAGAGCCTATAATTGCGTCTGCAACTCTTCTTTTCTTCTATCTAAACATCTGTGTAAAGCTAATATTCTCTCCATCAAGAACAGTCGATTGCCAATGATTTCAAATCAAAACCTTTGATTTTAAATGGGGATATTGGAGGTGCACGGAGATAGACAATTCCATCAAGGTAAGAGATGGGTTACGGCTGAAAGGTAAGAGCACTAGGGTTTTTTTTGTGTTTTAGAGGGAAAAGTGGGGAAACAGAATAATTAAAAACGAAAGCGCAGGTTGAACCGCCGAACCGGAGATCGGTTCGAACCGGGCGAATTTTTAACAAGTGCAGAAAACAGGCAAACCGGATCGTATGAAGGGCCGAACCCCGGTTGGACCGGTTGAACCGGCCGGTCCGAACCGGTTACAAAAACCATGTTCTGCCTATCCATCTAAGGGGAGGAGGGGTGGTCACTAGTGATAGATTTCTATCACTCCCACTATCCAATCAAATCATGCCATGTCATCACCCAATATTCTATCACTAATGATAGAATTGTAGTGGGGGTGGTATCACTAGTGATGGAATTCTATCACTCCCAAATTTTTTTAATTTTCATTTTAAAATTAGAAATTAACAATAGAACACTAAAATATAAATTTCATTAAACTTAAAAAATAAATTACATAGGAAAATAAAAAAACAACTAAACATTGGAAAAAAAAAAACTAAACGGGTGGCATCTCCCAACCCCACTTTGCGCAAATCTCGCGCTTTTGTTGAATGACAATTGACTTAAACGGTTCGTCGAGATGGTTGTGCTTTTCACACAAGATTTTTAAATCATTTTGTCTTTCAATCGTTTTCAAGTGTTCCTTGTACGCCTGCTCGCGTTCAACTTTTAGGGACATAATTGTTTCTTTTCTTTGTTCGGCCTTCTTGAATTGGGTCATTTTCTCCTCTTCGATTCTGAAGATCGACTCCGCCACCGCTTCCTTCCCTTTGCTTGACGATTCACCACCTCTCCTGCGGCGTGGCCTTGTAGGTGTATCTTCTTCAACAGGGTCGTCAACGGGTTGATCGGGTTCGTCAAGGGGGTCGCCGTTTAAGTTCATTTCGGGCAAGTTATCCGACGCGGAAGTCGTGTAGTTCCCCGAATCGGATGTCTTTGATCTTTTCGAACCTCCTCGTTTTTTTGGAGCCGTAGGACCACGCATGTCAACCAACTCAACAGGGACCCACTTCGGGTGATTTCTCGCAACTTCCCATGCCGCCACGTGTGGAAAACTCCTCTTTTTGTAGACATCGCAATACATTTCGGTGGCTTGTCGCATGATTGTCGCCTCGCTCGCTCCACTTTGTGGGTTTCGGTTCTACAAAAAATATAAAAAGGTAATGTATTTTAAAAAAAATTCTGTTTTAAAAAAAAAACAGTTTTCTGTTTTATAAAAAAAACAGTTTTCTGTTTAAAAAAAAAACTGTTTTCTGTTTTATAAAAAAATAAACTGTTTTCTGTTTTTAAAAAAAAAAACTGTATTATGTTTTTTTTAAAAAAAACTGTTTTCTGTTTTTTATAAAAAACTGTTTTCTGTTTCTTTTTTAAAATAAACTATTTTCGGTTTTTTTTTTAAACAGTTTCTTTTTTTTTTAAACAGTTTCTTTTTTTTAAAACAGTTTTTTTTTGTTAAATTAGAGTTTAAAAAAAGATTTAAACTTTATAAAAAAACATACCTTTTGAATGAAACAAGCGTTGAACTTACTAATTTTCCCGTTCAAATCCGTCCATTTCGACGTCATTTGGTCCATGTTTCGTATCCTTGCACCGGGAAGTTGCCTAAAATAATTAATGACCCGTCTCCAAAACGTATCCTTTCTTTGCTCGTTGGCATGTTTCCTGCTCTCCGATATGTGCAAGTACGCCTTCACCAAGGACACCTCCTCCTCGCTCGTCCATTGTTGTCGGACGGGTGGGGCGATTTCTTGAACGTCATCATTTTCTTCTTCTTCCTCTTCCTCTTCCTCTTCTTCTTGTTGTTCTTGAACGTAATCATCATCTTCATCGTCGTCAAGACTTTGTTATGGTTCACGATACGCGTTTGCAAAATGATGGATGAGGGTGTTGTCTTCTAGTAGTGGGTCGAGTGTGTGGGGTTGGGTTTGATACGTTTGGGGTTGAAATTGGTGAGGTTGAAACGGTGGAACGAAGGGTTGGTTTTGATACGTTTGCGATTGAAATGGTGGATATTGTTAGGTTTGAAAGGGTGGATATTGTTGGGTTTGAAAGGGTGGGACTTGGTTGGGTTCGTCTTGCAACCTAAAGCGCGTCGGCTCGCCAAGATTCGCTCGAACCTTGGGTCTTATGGGATTTTTCTTCGTACCCGAACCTCTTTTTTTCGAACCCCCACCTCTCTTGCTTGATCCTTCCATGTTTGTTGTATTTATTTTTGAGTTTTTGAGTTGAATTTAGAAAGTTTTGGAATTGAATTGGAGAGTTTTTTATTGAATAGGGGGAATAAATTGGAGTTTATATAAAAACCCTCAAATCAAACGGTAAAATAATGTGCAAACGGTCAAAAAAAAAACGGTCATATATTTCAAATCAACGCGTGATAAAATCAACGGAGTTGAAGTTATAACGCGTGATAAGACTGGAGGCGGCGGTGTGCTATGTTCCATAACGCGTGAAGGGACTTTATCACGATAAAATAACGTGCCACCCCCTGTGGCCTAAACACATTGCATCAACATCCTTAATCTTAGTATTCACTTATTTAAGATTACTCTTGTTGCTTCAATGGCTTTACTGTTATCCACCATAATGGTTCACTAATTGGCTTTGTATATGTAACAACCTATAGCTTTATTATGTCTATACTGTTGTTACGTGTTTATCCCTTTGTCTTCCTTAACGTTCATTGTTCATTGTGTTTACAACGCCACACCCGTAGCGAAGTCCGGGGTATAATTACTAGTTTTTATTAAAACGTAACAATATTTCTAAGTTCTGGCTATAATAAAAAAAGGATAAATGATGTGATTGGATAAGTAAACAGTTAATATGCATAACTTCTAAGAAAATAAGACCAAATCTAAGTTCTGGCTATAATAAAGAAAAAGGATAAATGATGTGATTGGATAAGTAAACAGTTGAGACAATATTAAATGTTGAGTTAGGACATGACAATTCGTTAGACCAAATATTAAATGTTGAGTTAGGACATGACAATTCGTTACACTTGCTAAGGCCATGGGGTGTGGGGCTCGTCCCCGGGCCGGCGAGCTCCGGCTAGGGCCGGCTACACCGCCCCTCTCAGGCCCGTCTTCAGTGGCGGAGCTTGACTAAAAGTTCCAGGGGTGTGGAAAGTCATAGGACCCAATTTATATATTGTAAAAATATTTAGGCAAAATAATTGGGGGGCGATCCTTTATAATTTTAAAATTTTCGGACGAAAAATCGGAAATTTTACACTTCTAACCGAAACATTCGGGAGGGGGGGGGGGGGTGCACACCCGGGGTTCCACTAAGCTCCGTCAATGCCCGTCTCGTCTTCATCGTCTTCCTCAAGCCTGTGGCGACAGTCCTCCAACACACACATATACATACATACATATGTATATACAAAGGGCCTCATTCCCACACTCTAGGCACATCCCTTTAGGCTTATCCCGCACACCGGCTGACGTGGACGCCTACGTCGCGGATCATCCTCAAAGGACTACCCTCCTCCACACCCATTAGCCTAAAAATGAAATAGTGCACATTTATCATGCTAAGTTTAAGAGAGCGCAAAGAAGAGGAAAAGTAACGGAATGTCCACAATTTTTTTTCCTTCTTTTTTTAAATCTGATTAATAGCAAATTTCATAGAAGTCTTCAAGAATGTTCATGGGGTCCATTGACATTTTGTAATTTCCTTGCTTCTTCTTCTAATGTCACTTCAAACCACTTCTTAAATGTATAATATTCATTTGGATTCAAGTTAGATAGTAATGTCTGGGAAAACAAAACGTGATTCGTATGATTGTTAAAAAATATATGCTTGTGCATGCTCATAATTTGCAGATACGAGTACCCAACCAAACTCTGAGGTGAAATGGAAATCAACTTTTTTTTATCAACAGGCTTCTCTTATCTAGGTTTATGTAAACCACAACGACCCATGACCTAGTTGTATGGTGGCTGCCTATTACAAAACTGGCATAAGTTGAAATTCTTGTAAATGCAATGTTAAGTGGTATTTAGGTGTAAAAAATAGTAGTTCAAGATAAAAAAAAAAAAAAAAAAAAACTAAATCACATCGTCCATTTTCCTTAGGGCGTACATCGCATACAATCGCCTAGGATCATATCATAAACTTGCTTCGAGCTTTCAACACGTTTGGCATGACATACATGGCATGAAAAGAGCAATACTTGCAATACTAACTTCCTAGATCATTGTGTGAGATTAAATATATTATTAATGTAATATTTAATCTTGTAGCCTTTATAATCATTTATATTATATTAGATCAAAATATATTAATAACCTATTATAATTAGTTGGTAATTGTTGATGGACCATATTACCCTTATTAACTAATTGGGTTTCCTCTTGGGTGTATAAATAAGGGGATTATTAGAGAGTTTAAGGGTTAGACAAATTACACAATTACAAACCCTCATAACATCAAATTTGTCTCTCTCTCCCTAACCGATTCTTCCCTAGTATCGGTTTCATCACCATCATCACTTTATACCCTAAGGAGGAACCGGATCATCTTGACAAGTATGTCGAACACAATGGCTGGATCTCTGACTGGATTCTCCACTGCTTTGAATGCTGTAACAGGTATGTTATTCATGTTTTCCATTAAGTTTAAACAGAACTGATCAACATGTGGTATCAGAGCATATGTTGATAAATCAGTTCTGTTTTCGTATCCATTATTCTGGGATCATAAATCTGGAAAACAGAAAATTTTAAAGCTTTTAAATGTCACGGCTGTTTCGAGTTTTTGTTGCCGAAATCCCTGTTTTCGGAAAAGTATAATTTGATATTTGACTCGAAATCATAATGGACAAACCTTAATATCCGAAATCTGTTAATAAAAGTCTAAAATTTAAGGTTTCGGATCCCAGATTATGTTTTTTATTTTTTAGGGTTCATCGCTTGTTCTAAGTAAAACTCGAAAATTCCCTAAATTTTGGAATATAATTTGGATTAGTGGGTGTTTTTCATGATTTTGATCTTCATTTTATCTATTAAAATTTCGAAAACTGTTAGAGGTTAATCAGTTATTATTTTCGAAATATTTGATAAGTTTAGATCAGCAATATAACAGGAAACATTATCCCACAATCCCTAAAAGTTCGAGTTTTCAGTTATTATCACAAAACAGCTGTTAACAGTGGATTCGAGACCATCAGACTACGGTCTCGAGTCGAGATCTGATGGTCTCGACTCGAAATCATAAAGGTCATCAAACCATTACAACTCGAGACCATCAGGTCTCGACTCGAGACTACAAGGTCTCGACTCGAGACTACAAGGTCTCGACTCAAAATCATAAGGGCTCTCAAAAGTTTACAACTCGAGACAAAGGTCTCGACTCGAGACCATAAGACAACAACTCGAGACAAAGGTCTCGACTCGAGACCATACGGTTGCGACTCGAGACCATAATCCTCACAACTCGAGAACAAGGTTGCGACTCGAGACCATAAGGTTAGAACTCGAGACCAAGGTTGCGACTCGAGACCTCATAACTAACTCGAGATCTCATAACTCAGTCGAGACCTGACTCGAAACCTCATTATTTTAAGCTGTTTAATGTGACCTAAAAAAAATTAATTGATGTGATCTCATAACTCAGTCGAGACCTGACCGATCCGCGCTAACAGGTGGTTTGCTATTAAATACTTGGTTTTGTTTATACTTAATTAATTAATCAGAATCAGATAATTTTTACAAAACCAAAATAGCTTAACTTGAATGAGCTTCTGATGTATTAATTCTGGCCAAAGCTGATTTAATACATCTATTTATTGTTCAAGTATTACAAAAAGCTATGTTAAGTATGCATTACAAACGTGAAATGTCTTAATTCTGGCCAAAGCTGATTTAATTCATTTATGTTTAGCATGCTTGACAAGTGCATAACTAAAGTGATTGTCTCATTTCTGGCCAAAGCTGATTTGTCACGATTACTTTGCACACATATTTAAATGATTACACTTCTGGCCAAAGCTGATTTGTCTTCGTTTAAATAGAATTTTACTAAGTCTATTATTTTGATGTTAGTAATAGACAATATCACAGCTTCATAATTAAAATGGTCATTATTTATGCCTGCCTTAGTATAACATGCCCTTAGATCACATTAGGACTTCTTTCTTAGTATCATAATTCGCTCATCTTATTTCCACTATCAGCACCCAATCAAGGGATTCCATCTTTGACTGGTGATAACTTTGCTGCATGGAAGGATGCCCTCATGCTTACACTTGGGCTACTGGACTTTGATTATGCTCTAAGAGAGAATAAGCCAGCAGACCTTACTGCTACAAGTACTGCTGCTGAGCAGTTACTTCATGATAAGTGGACTAGGTGTAACCGCATGTCTCTCATGTTCATGAAGCAGTCCATTCATAACTCAATCAGAGGAGCTATTCCTGATTCTGAAGATGCTAAAACCTATTTGGCTTCTGTGGAGGATCAATTCAAGGGAACATCAAAAGCACACGCTAGCACTCTTATCCTCAAGCTGGTGACGACTAAGTATGATGGGAGGAGCGGCATTCGCGAACACATCATGATGATGCATGACATGGCCAATAAGCTGAAGGGCCTAGAGATGGAAATCAGTGATGGTTTTCTTGTTCACTTCATCATCACTTCGCTTCCTTCGTCCTATGAAGCATTCAAGATCAATTACAACACTCAGAAGGACAAATGGACGATGAGTGAGCTGATCGCTATGTGCGTGCAGGAGGAAGAGCGTATGAAGATGGATCGCCATACTGATGTTGCTAACTTCACCACCTCCAATTCTAAGAAGAGGAAGCACAACTATCAAAGAAAGGATGCTTCTAAGGTCCAAAAGCCAAATCCAAATCCTAATACAAGTGCACCTTCCAGCTCTAAGAGCTCCTTAGGCAAACCCTATTGCAAGTTCTGTAAGAAAACAGGACATAAGCAAAAGGAATGCCCTGACTTCAAGGAGTGGCTGGCTAAGAAAGGTAACGATTTTTTCATGATACTTGAGTCCTTTAATTTAAATGTTCCTGCTAATTCTTGGTGGTTTGATTCTGGTTCTATGGTTCATGTAACCAACTCTACTCAGGGATTCCTTACAATCCGGAAGCTGGGAAGAAACCAAAGAACACTTAAAGTTGGAGATGATCGGGAATTAGAAGTGAAGGCCATAGGAACATTACAATTATTTTTGAAAACTGGTTTATGTATTAAACTTTATGATACCTTATATGTTCCTGAGGTAACTCGGAACCTTGTATCAGGACCAAAGTTAGACATGGACGGTTTTGTCGTTTCTCATGGTCATCGCAAACTCTCTATTCTCTATGATTCCGTTGTTTATGGTACTGGCATTCTGGATGGTGGTCTCTATAGATTAGAACTAGATGATAATTTTTCCAAATCTTTGTTGTCATATAATATTAATGAATCACTCACAAAGATGAAACAGGTTCGAGACTTAGAGACTTCATCTATGTTGTGGCATCAACGTTTAGGCCACATCTCAAGAGAACGATTAAATCGTCTCGTAAAAGATGAAGTCTTACCTCCTCTCGATTTTACTGATTTTGGAACATGTGTCAAATGTCTTAAAGGCAAAATGACATTAGCGAATAAGAAAGGTGCCACTAGGAGCTCTAATTTATTAGAACTCATTCACACTGACATTAGTGGTCCTTATCAAATCGCTGGTATAACAGGACATACTTCATTTATCACTTTCATTGATGATTATTCTCGTTACATGTACTTGTATCTTATAAAGGAAAAGTCTGAATCTCTAACAACTTTTAAAGATTATAAAGCTGAAGTTGAAAAGCAATTAGATCGTCAAATTAAAGTTGTGAGATCAGATAGAGGCGGTGAATATTATGGAAGACATACTGATGTGGGTCAAGCTCCTGGTCCATTTTATGAGTTTTGTAAGGGCCAGGGGATTGTGAACCAATACACCATGCCTGGTACACCTCAGCAGAATGGTGTCGCTGAACGAAGAAATCGTACCCTTATGAACATGGTGCGCAGTATGTTAGCCAATACTAATTTACCATTATTCCTCTGGACTGAAGCGTTAAAAGCAGCTGTTCATATACTCAATAGAGTTCCTTCTAAGTCTGTCCCTAAAACTCCTTATGAACTTTGGACAAGAAGGAAACCGAGTCTTAAATATATGAAAGTATGGGGCTGCATTGCTGAAGCAAAACTCTATAATCCTTTCCTAAGGAAACTTGACCCTAAAACAGTTACCTGCTTCTTTATCGGGTATCCTGATCATTCGAAGGGTTATCGTTTCTATTGTCCTTCCCATGTCACCCGTATTGTTGAAACCAAGCGTGCTGCGTTCCTGGAGGATTTCAAGGTCAGTGGGAGCAGTACCAACCCTTACGAAGAATTGCAAGAAGTACAAGACGCGGGGGGGGGGGGGGGGAGAGACTCGTCGCTTACCATTACTCCGTTTACTCCTCTTGTACCCCATGCAACTGTACCTGAAGCCACTGCACAAACTCCATCTCCACAACCAGAACCCATTATACCTCATAACGAAGGCACATCAAACGCTCAAAACCAAGACAACGCTGAACCCGATAATCAACTCAGGAGGTCATCTAGGCAAAGACGGCCTACTAATTGGGATGATTATGTTACCTACCTGACTGAAATGGATGCTGGAAAGCTCAATGATCCTATCTCTTATAATGAAGCCATTAGCAGTGATCAGTCTTCTGAATGGAACAAAGCAATGATTGATGAGCTTGAATCCATGAAGAAAAATGACGTTTGGGATTTAGTCGAATTACCAAATGGTGCCAAACCTGTAGGTTGTAAATGGGTGTTCAAAACAAAACTGGATCCGAATGGGAACGTTGAACGCTACAAAGCGAGATTGGTTGCAAAGGGCTACACTCAGAAAGAGGGAATTGATTATCAAGAGACGTTTTCACCTGTCTCTCGTAAAGATTCATTAAGGATCATTATGGCCCTAGTAGCTCATTTTGATTTAGAGCTGCATCAGATGGACGTCAAAACTGCTTTCCTTAACGGAAACTTAGACGAAGATGTTTACATGAAACAACCTGAAGGCTTCAAACCTGAAGGTCAGGAGCATCTAGTCTGTAAGTTGAAGAAATCCATTTATGGGTTAAAACAAGCATCACGTCAATGGTACCTCAAGTTTGATGAAGTCATGAAGAGGCAAGGTTTTATGAAGAATCAAGTGGATCAATGCACCTACCTCAAGATGAGTGGGAGTAACTTTACTATACTTGTCCTTTATGTAGAAGATATTCTATTGGCAAGTAATAGTTTAGACATGTTGCATGAGTCGAAGCGTTTACTCTCGCATAACTTCGACATGAAGGATCTCGGAGATGCTTCTTACGTCATTGGCATCGAAATTCACCGAGATAGACACAAAGGGATCTTAGGATTGTCTCAAAAGACTTACATAGATCGTGTCCTTACACGTTACAACATGCAACAGTGCAAACCCTCAGTCGCTCCAGTAGTTAAGGGAGATGTTTTCGGTTCATTCCAGTGTCCGACAACAGAGGTTGAAAAGGAGAAAATGAGCCAGATACCTTACGCGTCAGTAGTCGGGAGCCTGATGTATGCTCAAGTCTGTACTCGCCCAGATATCGCTTATATTGCTGGAATGCTAGGTCGTTATCAGACTAATCCTGGTCTAGATCACTGGAAAGCAGCTAAGAAGGTCCTTAGATATCTGCAAGGGACGAAAGACTATAAACTGACTTATAGAAGAAGTGATCACTTAGAAGTGGTAGGTTATTCTGATTCTGACTTTGCTAAATGCAAAGATGACAAGAAATCCACTTCGGGCTACATCTTTATGTTAGCAGGCGGACCTATCTCATGGAAGAGTCATAAACAACAGTTAACTACAACTTCCACAATGATGGCAGAGTACATTGCTGTTTACAACGCAACCTGTCATGGAATGTTGCTTAGAAATCTGATCACTGGACTCAAAATCGTTAATTCCATTTCTAGACCATGGAAGCTTTACTGTGATAATTCAGTTGCCGTTAGTTTCTCGAACAGTAACAGTTCGACTGGAGCTGGTTTATATCTCGATACAAAATATTTGTTCGTACGTGAACGAGTTGAGGAAAATAATATTTGTATTGAGTATATTAGTACTAAAGATATGCTTGCGGATCCGATGACTAAAGGTCTCCCACCTAAAGTTTTCGAAGAACATGTATCGAATATGGGACTTACTAAAGACCTTATTTAATGGCATATTGTACTAGCTTATGTTTTAATTAATAAAATTTCCTCAGTTTGATTTTGTATGTCTCTAACATATGTTCTGCCGGTGTAATGACATATAGACAAATATAAATACAAATCAGACGCTAAAGGGCTTATACATATTTTGATCGTAACTGTTAGGTTTTAAATTGAGGCTATAGTATGATTAATGGGGGTCCTGAGTCGAATGATGATTCAACGGCTGTATTTCTCTGCTATAGTTCTTGGTTTAAGGCTAAAATGAGTGTTAACTCCTGGCCAGGCTTACCTAATACTCATGATAAATGATTACTCGGCTAAGTGGGAGAATGTGAGATTAAATATATTATTAATGTAATATTTAATCTTGTAGCCTTTATAATCATTTATATTATATTAGATCAAAATATATTAATAACCTATTATAATTAGTTGGTAATTGTTGATGGACCATATTACCCTTATTAACTAATTGGGTTTCCTCTTGAGTGTATAAATAAGGGGATTATTAGAGAGTTTAAGGGTTAGACAAATTACACAATTACAAACCCTCATAACATCAAATTCGTCTCTCTCTCCCTAACCGATTCTTCCCTAGTATCGGTTTCATCACCATCATCACTTTACACCCTAAGGAGGAACCAGATCATCTTGACAAGTATGTCGAACACAATGGCTGGATCTCTGACTGGATTCTCCACTGCTTTGAATGCTGTAACAGGTATGTTATTCATGTTTTCCATTAAGTTTAAACAGAACTGATCAACACATTGGACTGGCTTCTAAAGTGATAGGAATATGACATAAACCGAAGGGTAGAGAGCAACATTTTATTTTCGTCATAATATTATATTCGAGGACATCAATGTTAAAATAAAAGGGAAAGGTCTTTCTATCTTACTAATATATAGATTATTGACCTAAAAGTCCAATAAAGTCACAATAATGTCAATGTGATCAAACCCAATTTTAGTTTTCGGGTTAATGGAGTGTTAAATGAAGTTGAGGTACCTTTCATGTAACACATCCAAACTTATTTGATGTATCTTCCGAATTTCAAAGTTGTGAGAGGATCTTAGAGAAAGAAAGTTTAGTTTTAGAGAGAAAAAGGGTTGAATGTTATTAGGGTGAAGACATACTTCAAACGTTTTTGCAAGTGGTTGCAGGGGACTAAAAATATTCTGTATAGCCAAAAGGATTGAACCATTTGTTTGTAACACAAGGCATAAAAAATTAAAAAAACAATATATCTCGGTTATGATTTGATCTTGACCACAACAACCGGTCCATGTTTCCCCCTACCAACCAAAAGAGTCAATGAGTTTATTAGCAAGTTCAAATTCAAATATTACAAAACCAATATCATTTTTCTCATTTTTATATCAAACTTGTTGTGATACCAGCATACAAGAGTATTAATGCCCAAAAAGGTGAAATTAGATAAATAATTCAAAAATGCCCATCCAATCCAAGGCAAGTAAAATATTAAATATTACATTTACACATGATGTGAGCTAAGAGCATTTATGTGAGAGACCAAATTGGTAACAATAATTTAAAGAGTAAACTTTAGTCCAAAACTTAATTTTTTTGTATTTGGGTCCTTATAGTTTCAGTTTTATTGCTATTTTGGTCCAAAAATAAATCAGCTCATATTTCTCAAATTAAATCCTACTATTTTGTCATTTTCCTCAGGGGCAAATTGATCATTATTATTAATTAAAAGTGGATCTGTTTCACCACTGCACCCCTGCCACACCACCGCTGGGTACTACACCCACCGCCACCACCACCTCCAATCTCCAGTCAATTTTTTAAATCTTTCCGATCTATTCAACCACCACCACCACAAACAACGGATCAACATACCTATTCGGAGATGAAAAAAATGGAAAAAGATGGGAGTTTGAAGAAGGGGCATAACTAATCTTTTTCTGATCTTTTCCACCACCACTACAACACATTTTCACCACCGCCACCACTACCTCCTCACCACAGCCGCCACCACCACCTCCTCACCACAGCCACCATCTCCTTCTTCTCACCGACGCAACCTTTCATTCATTTACAAATCTTTCAGATCTGAACCAAAACCAGATCCAAGTTTCACACCAAAACTACATCCAAGTTCCACATCAACGTCGCCCCTTTTATCATCCACCACCGCCTCTACCATTATCATTATCAAGTTTCATAGGAACACCCCTCCGCCTCTACCATTATCATCCCCTTTTGAAACCGATGAAATCGTTGAAATCTCAGGGGATGTCGGAAAATCTATAAGAGAAATTGGAGAAACCAAAGAAGCATACGGCGTCATATTATTATTATTGTAACTCTGGTGCTTCATGTTTCTTAAGAAAAACGCAACTTGTTGATAGAGTTGCTGATGGTGTTGAAACTCAGTGAGAGTTCGTTTTCCGATCAAGTCCGCCTCTACCAAAACGAGATCCAAGTTTAACATCCCCTGATAGAGAGAGAGACACATGTGTGTTCCTGTGATAGAGAGAGAGAAGAAAGAAACGGAGGGGTGTTTAGAAAGAGAGAGTGCAGAGTTTATATATTATATAAATTTTCTATATAATGATCATTTTGTCCCTGAGGAAAAGGACAAAATAGCAGGATTTAATTTGAGAAATATGAGCCGATTTCATTTTTGGATCAAAATGGCAATAAAACTAAAACCACAGGGACCCAGATGCAAAAGGTTTGAGTTTTAAACTAAAGTGACAAAAGTGAACAAACCTAAAAGTGACCAAACCTCAGGGACCAAAATAGCAGTTTACTCTAATTTAAAACTATAAACTATAAAATAATTCATAAATTACATAACTAAATCAAACGGTATTGGATTGTTATTTACTCATGTGGTTAGATTTAAAAAAGAAATATATTCATTTTCGATATAAAAATAACGGTGTAAAAAGACTTTTGGTTTTTGGGTCAACTAAAATTTACAATCACACCCCTTCCCCTTTGCAAGTACTCAGATATAACATGTGGCTTGGAGTTCTTCTTATCCTCTACACAGCTCATAACCTTATCCTGCCAATCATTTTCTCTACCAAGCAAGAAAAAAAGATCACAGACAGGTATTCTGTTTTGTTCAATTTTAATATCTTTTATTATGCTAATTAAACAATGGGTTGGTTTATGTATATATGCTTTTCAAGTAGAATCCAACCACATTTGGAAATGAAATCCACTTTCTTTTTCATTTTTACATGTTTCGGTCTCAGAATATTATATGAACCTTTGTTTTCAACAAAAGAAGCAGGAAGAAACATGTGTGTGTGTGTTGGAATACCTAAAGTCAGCCATCATGGCTGTCAGTGTGTGATTTTCAAATGAATTTCAGAAAAAATGTATTCCTTGAACGCCTAAAAAGAGTTACTTAAATTGGTATTTTTCGACATTAGAAAGGTGGTTAGGCTAAATGGTATGGGATGATCCTCCCTTGGAGGATGATCCGCCACCTAGACGACATCACCATCCTTGGGAGGATGGTCCATCCCACAAAATCAGTGGAAATGGGAGGATGATCCTACCCACCACTTTATTTTTATTTTTTTTTAAATGTTTCACTTTTTTTTACATTTAACAAATAAATTAAGAAAATACTTTCATTAATATTAAAAAACAATACATAAACTTAAAAAAAAATCCTAATAAATTAAAAAAAAAAACAAAAACTTAAAAAAATCAACCACTTTGATGCTTCTTCATGATGTCGTTTTGCAATTTTATCAAAGTCGAACATTTTGGTTCGGGATAACTATCAACATCCATCGTTAATATTTCCCATTCCTTGAGCCGAACCTTATCATCGGACAATCTTATCTTTTCTCCCGCCACGCGTGACTTTTCTTCGATCGCCCGCTCCTTCACCCTTGCCTTTTGGGCCGTGACCTCGGTGTCAGTGGCGGATCTAGGGGGTTTTTGGGGGTTCCCAGGAACCCCCTTGGTTTGGAAAAAGATGAAAAAATTAGTAGAAACCTTATACAATTTGGAAAAAAATAGTGAGAATTAGTGAAAATCTACTAAAAGGAACCCGGTAGAAAAAAATCCTAAATCCGCCACTGCTCGGTGTACGTTTTAAATTGGGTCATAAACTCCTCCATCTTCGGGTCGACCTTTTGCTTTTCTTTCTCCTTCGCCTGCTCCTTCTTTGATTTGTCCCGGCCCAGGGGACGTTCCGCTTCTTTTACGGCGTATTCTTCTTCGTCGAACTCGGCGTCATCGTTTAAGTTTATGTGACATCTCGCGTCCGATCCGCCGGCGCTATAACTACCGGATTCCGATGTCCTTTGCCGCTTCGCCATCTCCACCTCGTTAGGAATCGGCGCCCATTTTTGGTGCGTTCGCGTAATTTCCCACACCCGAACGTGTGCGAACGTGGTACCATTGTTCGACTTGTAAAGATCCAACGCCTTTTTTAACACATCATCGTCACTCATCCCGCTACGACGCTCACTTGAACATATTTTATTATATTCTTTGAAAAACCTATTGACGAACCCGCTCATTTTTCGCCACTTAGAAGACACCGAGTCGACATCTCGATACGGGCCTTGGTCCATTAGCTCAAGGAACTTCGCCAAAACCGCCTTCCAAAACCCCTCACCCGTTTGATTATTACCTATATTGGACAAAATTATATGTTACAAAAAAATAAAAAACTAATACTACAATATATAAACTTAAAAAAAATATTTTTACGTACCTTTTATCGGGTGTGTGGACGTGCCTATGTAAGCCTTCACTAAGGCTTCTTCCTCGAGTTGCGTCCATGGTTTCGCCTTTGGTTTGGACAGTTGCTCACCCGCAACTTGCTTGCCTTTTCTTCGTTTGCCTTTTTGCGGTTGGGTCTCGGGAACAACATCGACAACATCCTCGTCGGGTTCGGATCGGGTGGGTTGCGTCGGGTTCGGTTCCGGTTGAAAGGGTTGCACGGGTTGGATATTAAAAGTATTCCGCATCATCAATTGTTATATGGCTTGACTTTTTTGCGGGTGAGCAAAAACGTTCGGTGAGTTTTGGAATGCGGCAAAGGCGTTTGAGGAATATTGAGAGAATTGGTTCGGTTCTATCGTCGGATAGTATCCTGGAACCGAAAAAACATTTGGGATGTTCGGTTGGGTCGGGTTGTTGGGGTTGTTCGGGTTGTTGGAGACGTTCGGGTTGTTGAAAGGATCCATGGTAGAATATTATTTTATAAAAAGGGAAGATGTTTATAAAAAATGAGAGAGAGAGATGAGTTGTAGAAGATGAAAAGTGAGAAAAAAGGTGTAAAAAAAGGGGGTTTTATATAGTTTAAGGAGGGATTTTGGTAAAAAAAAATGGAAAATGACCGTTGCTTTAAGTTTTGAACTTGGAAATTTTTTTTAAACGGTAACTTGCATTGGAAAGGAGGAAATTTTTGTCCTTTATGCTCCGTCTCAAATGTCTAGTAGTCGACGTTGAGGACGAGGACGCGGGGGGTGGGGGGGGGGGGTGTTTGCTTCGGCGACGAACCAGGACGGAGGGGGACGTCCCCCCATACTGTCTAGCCTTAAGAGTTATTAGAAAACTATTTCATTAATTAATTTTCACTATCTTTTTTTATAATGGTGATTAAGAGTAGGGGTGTTCTTCGAATCGAATTATTTGAATAATTTGTATTTTCCCTTGAATTCGTATTCGATTCCAATAAAAAACCCAATTCGTATTCGATTAAAAATTCGAATTCGAATAAATTCGATTTAATTCAGATACTTTAAAAACATGTAAAAACTATCAAAATGAAACATAAATTTTAAAGCAGCCATAAAGCACGATATCGCATTAAAAAGTTTCAAATAAAGTACCATAAGCCTAAAATTCAAAACGAGAAGTCGAGAATAACCACTCCACATTACAAGTTAATATTGTTAGGGTTATAAATCTATTGATAGATTTGTTACTTAGGTTTTAGTTATGGGCCATGTAATGGGTAATTTTAACACTTGGAAAACAAATTGAAAATAATTTATAGTATAGCTTAGTAAAAGTTATATATGCATTATATACAAGAATAATAAATAAAAATGTATAATTTTTATTCGAATTTCGAATCAAATCGAATTTGAAATTATAAATTCGTATTCGATTCGTATTCGATTTACTTGACTCGAATTGAATTGAATTCGAATTCGAATTCGAATTCTTTTAATCGAAAAGAATTCTTGATAATCGAATCGAATTTAAACGAATTTCGAATTTTTCGAATTCGAAACGAATTCTGAACACCCCTAATTAAGAGTTATTAGAAAATTAATTCATTAATTAATTTTCACTATCTTTTTTTTAATTCTTATAATCTACGTGTAAATTAAGAAATTTATCTTGTTTTTTTTAGCATTGTTTGAGTCCCTGTAGAGTTCAGACAGTAACCCCATCTAATCTAAATAGTGAAAAAAGAAATAGTTATGTAAATGAATTAAAATATGTATAACTTCTTGTTGGTAATTGCAGTTCCTTCACTTTGTTATTGATTATTTTTTATTGTTTATTTAAAACTGCAGTTTTGGAAAATGGATTTTGTAAGCCCAATTATTGGTCCTATTGTTCAATCTTTGTTGGTGCCGGTTAAGAAACACTTGGGTTTCTTGGTATCCTCCACAAAGTATGTTAAAAAGGTGGATGCTAGAATGAAGCAACTAAATGTCATAGCACAACAAGTTCAAGATGAACGGGACAAGGCTGTTGGAAACACAGAAGTAGTACCTGCACGTGTGGAGCCATGGTTGGAAGAAGTCCAAATTTTAAATGAAAGAAGTAATCTTATAGAAGCAATCGGCTGCTTCAATGTGACAAAGAGATACAAAGTTGGAAAACAATCTTATAGTATTCTGGAGGAGATAAAAGATCTCGAAGACCGAGAATCCAAAATCGAGTTTACTCATGCGCAAAGACCTCTTGCTGAGGTTGGTTCTACTTCTACACAGCCATCCACCTCTACTATGGGTACCCAAGACAGCTTTGAGTCCAGAGATTTGATATTTAATAATGCACTAAAAGCCCTTCAATCAAATGAAGAGTCCCATAGGATGATTGCACTGTGTGGGATGGGTGGTGTCGGTAAGACCACGATGATGGAACAACTAAAGAAGGCTGTGGAAGATTTAAAAATGTTCGATTTGGTCGTGAAGGTGGTTGTTGGGGAAAACACTGATCCAGCTTCTCTTCAGAAGGCTATTGCAGAATACATTGGTAACACGCTGGTTGAAACAACGAAAGACGCAAGGGCTGATCGTCTTCATAAGATATTTGAGGTGAAGTCACAAGAAGGCCAAAAGAAAATTTTGGTAATAATGGATGATCTTTGGAAGGAAATGGAGCTCACTGACTTTGGAATGAGTCCTCTGCCAAGTGGGTTCAAATTGTTGTTCACGTCACGATTCGAAGATGTTTGCAATAAGATGGGGGTAAGAGTCAATTCAATTTTTAGAGTAGGCGTTTTAAGTGACACAGAAGCAAAAACTTTGTTTTTTAGAACCGTGGGACAATTTTCTTCAGATGGTGATAATGAAAAACTCCAAAGAATAGGAGAAGATATTGTGAGGAAATGCGGTGGGTTGCCGATTGCCATAGTGACAATTGCCAAAACTCTTAGAGGCAACATAGACGAGGCATGGGAAAAGGCACTTTGGCGTTTAGAGAGACAAGATCTTAAAGACCTTGATAAAATCACAAGTAAAATATTTGAGATGAGCTATGAAAATCTCAAAGATGATGAGGATAAAGCAATTTTTCTTCTTAGTGGCTTATTTCCAGATGATTTCAATATTTGTAAAGAGGACTTGTTAAGGTACGGATGGGGATTAGGTTTTTTTAAAGATGACAAGACTTTCGCAACAGCAAGAAGCCATATGAATATTTGTGTTGAGAATCTCCTACGTGCAAACTTGTTGACCGAAAGTGATGAGAACGGGTGTGTTAAAATGCATGATCTTGTGCGTGCTTTTGTTTTAAGTAATTTTTCAAAAGTCAAACAAGCTTCAATTGCCAACCTCGATAACATATCAGCGGAGCGCCTTGCAGAAAACACTTATGAAAGAATTCTATTAAAGTGTGCAGGTATGTCTGGATTTCCTTCAGATATTAACTACACAAATCTCTCACTTTTAATTTTAATGGAAGGGTATGAGCTCTCTAAGTTTCCAGAAGACATGGACAAAATAATGAAAAAACTTGAGGTTGTGTCTTATGAGAATATGGGTATTCCCGTGCTTCCGAAGACATTCGAACACTCAAACACACTTCGAACACTATGTCTCCGTTCATGCTCGTTGACGGGTGATATCTCTTCACTTGGAAGTCTTTGCAACTTGGAAACACTGAGCCTTGTTCATTGTAACATAAGAAGGTTGCCATCGGCGATTGGGAAGTTGAAAAAACTAAAGTTATTAGATTTGACTGGATGTGTTGACCTTTATATTGATGAAGGTGTATTACAAGACTTGAAGGACTGTCTTGAAGAGCTTTATATGAGAGCTTCTAAAGGTAGCCCTGTTAAGTTTACACCTGCCAACTTTCACGAATTAGAGAAGCTTTCACAAGGTCTTATTGCATTAGAGGTGGAGTTCATTGTGAATAAACCTAACCTGAAAAATGTGTCCTTTAAGAACCTTGAAAGGTTCAGGCTATCTATAGGTTGTGAGTTGAAAAACTACGAAAAATATTCATTCAGAAACACGCTAAATCTTGTTGCTGAGTGCAACGAGCTTAAAGAATGCAATATCAGGGTCCTATTTGAAAGAACAGAGGAACTTCGATTACAAGTGAAGTATATGATGCATTTTCAAGATGTTTCATTGGATCAAAAATTTTCCCAGTTGAGATTCCTTCATATTTCAAAGTGTGAAGAATTGACATACCTCTTTACAGTTGATGTGGCAAATGGTTTGAAGAAACTTGAGCGGCTCACAATTTCCGAGTGCCCCGTTTTGGAATCATTAATTGGTGGGAATAGTGGAGTTGGAGGAGTAACATTAAAGAAGTTGAAGTTTATGTCTTTGGAGGGTCTACCAAAGATGGTAAGTTTGTGTGACAATGTTATCCAATTACCAGAAATGGTGGAGTTGACACTTGCTGGCCTTCCCAATTTCACAAGCATTTATCCAGATACTTCTACTTCTCCAATGCAATCATTATTCAACAAAGAGGTACATACATACATTATCTTAATATCCAAAGCCATAAATAATTTACAATTTAATGTTATATGCTATTTACCGTTCTAACAAGGTTTAATTATTGTTTAGGATGTGACTCCTAAGTTGGAGAAATTAGATATTTCTAAGATGGAGAACTTGAAGCAAATATGGCCGTGTCAAATTTCTACTAGTGAGAAAGATGATGTTTCTAAGTTGAGAAAAATTACACTGAGAGGATGTGATAGCCTTACAAATCTTTTTCCAAGAAATCCATTGCCATTATTGAATCAGTTAGAAGAGGTTGTAGTTAAAGAGTGTGGTTCCATTGAAGTGTTATTCGACATCGACTTCGAAAGTGTGTGTGGAATGGGGAAACACAGGAACAGCAGATTAAGAGAGATTGGAGTGGTAAGATTAAGCAAGCTAAAACACTTGTGGAGGATGAAAGGTGTAAATGAATCTCATACTCTCGTCAACCACTTTAAAGGTGTACAAACAATTCACATAGTAGAATGCGGCAACTTTATAGATATATTCACACCTACCTCAACCAATTTTGATTTGGGGGCACTTACTGATTACTATTCGGTGAATAATAGTGCTGATTTGGAAGAAAGGGAAAGAAAGAATGAAATGACTGAGAGTGACCAGGAGGTACGTCAAAGGTCAATTTTTATCTAATAAAACAATCATAAATGGTTTATAAGATGTAAAAAAGAAATTTTAATTATATTTTTAGTTATTTCACTTCACTTAATTGTTATCACTATTAAATTGAAAATTATTAATTCTAATATGACCAAATCTTAATATCTATTATTTGTGTGAACTTTCGCCAGTGTTTCTTGTGTGTGTAAAATGGGGAAATTAAATCGTTAATTATATTATATTTTTTTCGTGCAGATTATTGTGACTAATATGTTTAAATTAGGAGCTTTCTCCATTCTTTCCAATTTGATTCATGTTAATGTTATATTATATTTAATGTGTTAAATGAAGAAATTAAAGTGTTAATTACATTTAATGTTACATGCAGATTAATGTCATGTCAGAAGTGGATGATTACATTCCAGATGTCACATACCCATCTTATCTTCTCCACACCTGTCATCACCTTCAAAGTCTTAAATTAATGAATGATAAAAGAGTGGGTGAGGTGGTGTTTGATATGGATAGTCCAACAAGTAGTAGACAATTAGCAACAATTCAACCGCCACTACTACTTCCCTACCTTCAAACTATAGACCTAGATTCTTTAAAGAAGATGAGTCATGTGTGGAAGTGCAATTGGAATACATTCTTAATTCGTCATCATTCACCTTTGCAATTTCCATTTCAAAACCTCACAGAAATAGAATTGTATTCTTGTCCCAAAATAAAGTACTTGTTGTCTCCTCTTATGGCAAAATATTTATCCAACTTAAAGAGTGTTGAGATATGGTGTTGTGATGGTATGGAAGAAGTTATTTCGAGAAGAGATGATGAAAACACTACATCTGCATCTTCTTATCAAGACACCGCATTCTTTCCTCATTTTGACACTCTCACGCTTCGACACATGCCATGTCTAAAGTGTATCGATGATGAAAAGAATAGTTGGAGTAGGAGCAACAAAATTTCTTCCAGTGTTACTAATACCATTCATGATCACCTTCAGGTATCATAATAATATGCTTTGGTACGTCTTGATTAAACGATGTGGTTAAGAATTAAAACTTTGTAAAGTAAACCCGTAAAATGAAAATAAGTAGTATTTGTATCTAAGAAAGAGTGGGGAGAAATTGGTTTGCTGTTTTGTTGAGACTGAAAAGAAAGTGATCATATATAATAAATATGATTTGTGATTCATTGCAGAGTGCTCAAGTAACCGGCTTTTATTGGTCGTTGTGCCAATACCCCACAAAGATAATCATATACAACTGTGATGCATTGTCAAGTCTAATTCCATGGTATGCAGCAGGACAAATGAAAAGGCTTCAAGAGCTAGAAATTGAGAAATGCAGTAGGATGAGAGAGGTATTTGAAAATGAATTGATGAACTGTCACAATACTAATAATGTTGATGAAGGAAGTGGTGCTGGTACTTCATTAACAAGTCTACCTCTACAAAACAATACCACTGTAGCTTTTCCTCAACTCTCCAACTTAATAACCGTGGGTATCTATGAGTGTGACCTTCTGACACATATATTCACATTATCCACTCTTAAAACTCTCAGTCATCTGAAAGAGTTGAAAGTAAAAAGATGCGAGACAATACAAGTGATTGTAAAAGAAGAAAACAAAACGTCATCAGAGGAAGAAGAAGAAGAAGTTGTGGTGTTTCCTAATCTGGAGACGCTTGAACTTGACCGTCTACCAAACCTCAAGGGTTTCTTCTTGGGAATGAATGACTTCCGATGTCCGTCGTTGGTGAATGTTATGGTCAATGATTGCCCTCAATGGGTGGCTTTTACATCTGGTCAGTTGGAAACTCCAAAGCTCAAGTACATACACACAAGCTTTGGCAAACATAGTCTTGAAAGTGGCTTTAACTTTCAGGTACGCAAACCTTTTTGTTTAAACTTAGAATGAAAAGTAGAAGAAATTCCATGCTATAAATCCCTGCCATCGTAATAAATTTGTTGAAATAGTGATGGAAGCAAGCATTTATTTCTTGGTTCAGACTCTTTGCAAGGATGTAATTAGCCTATAACAAACGCCTTGTGTTTTTTTTTTTATTGTTGTAGACCACATTCCCAACATCTTCTAAAGGGATGCCTTCCTCTTTTCATAATCTGATAGAAATTAATATCGAGGGGATAAATGCTGGAAGGACTATTATTCCGTCTCATGCGCTGCCACAACTGGTAAAGCTTCAACAGATTACTATAGAAGGATCATGTGGTAGGCTAGAAGAGGTATTTGAAGTAGTAGCAGTGGAAGGGAGTGGTTCAAGTGAATCAAAAACTGTTGTCCCAATTCCAAACCTAACACAAGTGGAATTATTGGGGCTAGAGGATCTAAAGTATTTATGGAAGAGCAACCAATGGATGGTACTGGAGTTTCCAACCCTAACAACTCTCTCTATTCACTATTGTATGAATCTGGAACATGTTTTTACATGTTCCATGGTTGGTAGTCTAGTGCAACTCCAACACCTAACTATAAGAGGCTGCAATAAAGTAGAGGTAATTGTGAAGGACGAAGAAGAATGTGATGCCAGAGTAAATGAAATTATCTTACCTAGTCTAAACTCCTTACAACTACAAGAACTTAGGAATCTCAAGGGATTTTGCTTAGGGAAGAAGGCTTTCTCATTGACAGCTTTGGATACTTTACAAATAAAAAACTGCTCAGATATTACAGTTTTCACCAAGGGACACGTGTCTACCCCTCAGCTAAAAGTAATAGATACAGATTTTGGGATATGTGATGTAAGAACAGATGTCAACTCATTTATAGAGGCCAAACTAGAAGAGGTATGTACAAACATAATTACATATTCTTCCGTTTTTTAATTATATTAAAAGGGTTCATATATTATAAGATAATTATATTAATTTTTCTTTGTGTAAACGTAAAAACACCAATTTTTATAAATGACCATTTTCAGCGACATCGCAGAAAAATATTGAATCGAAATGGAAAGAAACTGTGATAGGAAAACAAAATGTAGTTTGTTATATGTTAAGCGTTACAACACCATCTAAATTTTCACCGTCTTCTTTCCATCAATTTTCTGCAGGGGCGTAAATTTTCTGCATGGGCATAAATTCTAGAACGTGAAGATCAGATCAGATCATATCATATCTTTAATGTACAAGGTTTTGTAAGGTAAATTCTACTTGTATAAAGTAATTTAAATGTCTAAATGTATATAATTGTCTTTGTTAGCCTTCAAAATAATATTGAACAATGAACATTTAATTTAAAAGAGCATTAGTTTTTAACCCTTTAATTTTAAATAATTAAACACCAATATCTAGGATGGATTGTCAATAAACATACAAGCTTTGCCTTAGCAGGTTTGATTTAGGGTTTTACAAGCTTGGTTCAATTTGCAGATTGTTTGATTCGGTTTGGTTCGATCTCCAGGGTGTTTAGTATTCAGTTTTGACAACTTTGAATTTTGTTCCGTTTGGTTTTGACCGTCAAAAATATTCAAACCGAGGAAACAGAAGCCCCAACTGAAGGGGAAAGTGGAAACCGGCTGGATAGAAGTCGAATAAGCTTGTATTTTTTTCTTTAGTTTTTATTACTAAATGCTTCAAAAAACTGAAAAAAAAAAAAAAAAAAAAAAACACATGCTCAAAGCGTTATTAAATTGTAACCTATTGTAAGATTATTAGATTGAAGAGTAAAAGTGATAATCACAGTTGACTTTTCTATTGATACCAAACAAGGTTGGAGTACCATGGGGGCAGGGAGGTTTGATTTTTCGCTTCGTAGTGTAATTTATTTGAGAGTTCGGCCCCACCTGATTTTTTGTTCAAGCTTTGCCACCAAAGATCTATATTATTTACATATAAGCAAGGATAGTCCCTCTACCATTAACAAATTAACAAAACAAGTATATGAACATTTGTTTAATTCTTAAACCAATACACAACTAGGGGTGCTTTTTTACGGAAATTCGAAAATTGGCCCAAATAAAGCCAACCCGAACGCGATTATGGTGTTACTAGATTAACCCGAGCAAGATGGAACCCGAAACCCAAAAGTAGTATTCGGGTCGGTAATTGGGTTAAAAAATGTTAATCGGGTTGACCCGATTAACCAGAATTACATAAAAAATATCAATTATATTTTATACATACATAATAACTATAAAAGTCTTATATTTCTTCTAATATGTTTTGTTTTTGTTTTGAACATGATGTTTTGTTTCCTTGGTTGTTTGAGCGACTAAAAAGATTCAGTTTGGTTGATAGGATTTGACGTTTTCTTTTTAGTGTATGCGATTGGTTGATACAGTTTGGTTTTGTGCTTATTGTAGTGACGTTTATTTAGTTAATTTGTATCTTTAATAATGCATGGTGCTCCGCGTGGTTAAATTCATACATGTTCCGACTCGCCGGTCATTATGTATCATATTAGGGGTGTTTTTATTTGACATTTTGTGTTTTTCACTTAATAATAATAATAATAAGAGTAAACTGCCATTTTGGTCCCTGTGGTTTAGGCACTTTTGCCATTTTAGTCCAAATCTCAAACTTTTTACATCTGGGTCCCTGTGGTTTGCATTTTGTTGCCATTTTAGTCCAAATTTCAAATTTGACTAGATTCCTTAACTTAAACCCCCCCTATTTTGTCTTTATCCTCAGGGGTATTTTGGTCATTTAGATTTATTATAACTCAAATTTAATAAATAATAATGCCACTGCCAGAACAACAATAATACCACTGCCAGAACAACAACAAGCACCACCACCACCACCACCCCCACCCCCACCCCCGCATCATACCCACCACTACCATCCCACTGCCGCCAACACCACCATCCCACTGATGCCAAGCCTCCCAACCCCAAAACCCTCACATAAACCCAAACCCGACAATCAAATCGGCTTCAAAACCCATTAAACCCGACAATCAAATCAGCTTCAAAACCCATTAAACCCAAACCCGACAATCAAATCGGCTTCAAAACCCATAAAACCCAAATCCGACAATCAAACGGAGACAATCAAACCGACAATCTCACCTTCTTTCTTTACTCCGAGCCACACAAAACCCAAACCCTAATTTTGCATCAAACCCATTAACCCACATGAAACTGGACCTTTGATTTGGGGGAAGATGATATGCGGCGGCATTGATGAACATCATCCCCCAAATCAGCAAACATTAACATCATTCCGGCGTTGATTGAAGAGGGAGAGGGATGGTTCGTCTGAGTTCCAACAGTGGCCGGCGGCAAACAAAACCTGCAACTTGTGTTCTTCTTCGTTGCAAAAGCAAACAACAATACTGACCTGTAACTTCGATAAATTTCTGCAATAATCAAACAGTGGCCGGCGTTTTCCGATGTCGGTTCTCATCGGTGTCGTTTTCCGATGTCGGTTCTCATCACGGTGGTGGTGGTGGTGTTCGACAGAGAGGAGAGAGAGAGAAGAGAGAGATGGGTTTTTGGAGAGAGAAAGAGAGAGTGTGTGTGTGCAAGTTTTAGAGAGAGATGGTGGTGTTGGCGGCAGTGGGATGGTGGTGGTGGGGATGATGCGGTGGTGGGGGTGGTGGTGGTGGTGTGGTGGTAGTTCAGAGAAGAGAGAGAGAGAGAGCTGAAGTTGTCGATGATGATGATGATGAAGATGAACTGCTATGTATGTGTGTATATTAATATTAATATATATATATATATATAGGGAGCCACTAGAATGAGAACCACCACGAGTTATGAGAACCACGAGAACCGCGCCCCGCGGGTGGCCGTCGGCGACGAAATTTTTTTACACCTAGATCCGTATATTTTAGCGGGGGGTTTAAATTTTCGGTTCAAACGGCGCGCCCGAGGGGGTAGTTTTTTACGCCCAAAGTTTGGTAAAAAAAAAAAAGAAAAATTAAAAAAATTAAAAAAACCCAAACTTTGGGCGTAAAAAACTACCCCCTCGGGCGCGCCGTTTGAACCGAAAATTTAAACCCCCCGCTAAAATATACGGATCTAGGTGTAAAAAAAATTTCGTCGCCGACGGCCACCCGCGGGACGCGGTTCTCGTGGTTCTCATAACTCGTGGTGGTTCTCATTCTAGCGATCCCCTATATATATATATATATATATATATATATATAGGTAGAGGATCCTGTAAAAAAGGCCTAAAGTGTGAGAAGGGTAAGAAAGAATCTCAACCATTAGATCTTTTGATCTAATGGTTGAGATCAATAGGGACCAAATTGTAAAATATTTTCATTAATTTGGACTGATTTGAAATATCTAGGGGCAAAATAGTCTTTTAAACCCACTAGAAATTAGGTAATGCACATGTAACTTCCCCCCGTCTTTTTTTAAACGTCAATAACTTTTTATACGTAACTTTTTTTTTAAAAAAAATTACACCATAATAACGAGCGTTTTTTTATCTTTAATACGAGTACCATATTGTTATACTTATATAGAGAAAAAAATATGTTTTGATCAGATGTTTAGTCAATGAATGGTGTTATATACTTGCTGAATGGTTTATATACTTGCTGAATGGTTTATATACTTACTGAATTGTGTTATATACTTGCTGAATGGTGTTATATACTTACTGAATGGTATTATATACTTGATGAATGCTGAATGGTGTTATATACTTGCTGAATGGTGTTATATACTTGCTGAATGCTGAATTGTGTTATATACTTACTGAATGCTGAATGGTGTTATATACTTGCTGAATGGTGTTATATACTTGCTGAATGGTGTTATATACTTCCTATAATTAAGGTGGCGGTTATGAGAAGTTTTTAATTAATTGAATTAATGATAAAATTACTTGTTTACCCTTTTCAATTAATTTAGAACTAATGGCTGAGATTCTTTCTTACCTTTCTCACACTTTTGGTCTTTTTTACAATAACCTTACCCTATATATATATATATATATATATATATATATATATATAAATTTTTGAATTAAGAAAATGTTAAATGAAAAGCAAAATGATCAAAATGCCTCTGAACTAAAAGACAAAATAGGATGTTGCAACAGTCAAAAAATAGGGTTT